>JBBDGP010001716.1:115000-162820 GCA_037952835.1 Lithobates septentrionalis | reverse complement strand
AAAGAGAGAAAGAGAGAAAGAGAGAAAGAGAGAAAGAGAGAAAGAGAGAAGAGAGAAAGAGAGAAAGAGAGAGAAAGAGAGAAAGAGAGAGAAAGAGAGAAGGTGAGAAATTAAGGGAATGAAGGGAAGGAAGGAAGGAGAGAGAGAGGAGAGAAAAGAAGGAAAGAAAGGCATGGAAGGAAGGTGAAATAGAATGGAGAAAAAGGATGGAATGAAAGAAAGGAAGGAAAAGGGAAGGTGAGAAAGGCAGGAAACAAAGGAGGAAATAAAGGTGAAGTAACAAAACACTGGCCACCGCCCACACCCATAACTGGCCTTCACAGTAAGGAGCACATGGAGGGCATATACATGTAAGACAAAGACAATTCCATAGCTCAACTCACCAACCAGTCTGCTGACCAACCAAATTAGCCTGTCTAACCGTCTGTTAAAAGCAGGGGTTTAGTTAGCACACATTTGCAAACGCATGTGAAAGCTGCAAGGCCTCGTCAAGGCACCCTGTATACTTGCAGTCCTAACACTACTAAATTTATAAGTGTCTCCACAGTGGAAGCACATGCATTGAATGGATAGGTGTAGGCAGGTGAGCCTGGAGGCGGCCCAAGCCCCCTTAAAGGGACAGGAGCACACTGGACACCCAGCAAGAGCACAATGGCAGCAAAGGTGTCCAGTGTGTCCCCGACCCAAATTTACGTACAGTAACAAAACACTGGCCACCGCCCACACCCATAACTGGCCTTCACAGTAAGGAGCACATGGAGGGCATATACATGTAAGACAAAGACAATTCCATAGCTCAACTCACCAACCAGTCTGCTGACCAACCAAATTAGCCTGTCTAACCGTCTGTTAAAAGCAGGGGTTTAGTTAGCACACATTTGCAAACGCATGTGAAAGCTGCAAGGCCTCGTCAAGGCACCCTGTATACTTGCAGTCCTAACACTACTAAATTTATAAGTGTCTCCACAGTGGAAGCACATGCATTGAATGGATAGGTGTAGGCAGGTGAGCCTGGAGGCGGCCCAAGCCCCCTTAAAGGGACAGGAGCACACTGGACACCCAGCAAGAGCACAATGGCAGCAAAGGTGTCCAGTGTGTCCCCGACCCAAATTTACGTACAGTAACAAAACACTGGCCACCGCCCACACCCATAACTGGCCTTCACAGTAAGGAGCACATGGAGGGCATATACATGTAAGACAAAGACAATTCCATAGCTCAACTCACCAACCAGTCTGCTGACCAACCAAATTAGCCTGTCTAACCGTCTGTTAAAAGCAGGGGTTTAGTTAGCACACATTTGCAAACGCATGTGAAAGCTGCAAGGCCTCGTCAAGGCACCCTGTATACTTGCAGTCCTAACACTACTAAATTTATAAGTGTCTCCACAGTGGAAGCACATGCATTGAATGGATAGGTGTAGGCAGGTGAGCCTGGAGGCGGCCCAAGCCCCCTTAAAGGGACAGGAGCCTCCAGGCTCACCTGCCTACACCTATCCATTCAATGCATGTGCTTCCACTGTGGAGACACTTATAAATTTAGTAGTGTTAGGACTGCAAGTATACAGGGTGCCTTGACGAGGCCTTGCAGCTTTCACATGCGTTTGCAAATGTGTGCTAACTAAACCCCTGCTTTTAACAGACGGTTAGACAGGCTAATTTGGTTGGTCAGCAGACTGGTTGGTGAGTTGAGCTATGGAATTGTCTTTGTCTTACCGGAAATAAAGGTGAATTCTGTTTGACCTTCTGGATATTTGATCAATGTGTCTTCTCCTGTCCAAACCAACATTTACAGAACAATCAATAGCGTGTAAAGTAGAATTTTCTGTTGTCTGTGGAGCCCCCATTGGGAAATCTGCAGTAGGAGTATTTTGTACACATTCTGTAGCTCATAATAAGTGAATCTTCTGTAAATATAGATTATGCTCCATATACTCAGTTATTAGGAAGATTGGCTGGTAAGTATGTATCGGTGTCACAGGCTATGGTCACACAGCAGCTGTGATCGTGTATTCTACATGCATAATCCTGGAAGTAATTAGGAAATAATAGATGTCTGGAATGATTAATGGAGTTGGAGAGATTCCAGAAAACCCGGCTCAGGACTGCCACACGTACATGGCAGGAGAGGGCACATCTCACAGAAAAGGAAGGAAGGAAATGAAAGGAAGAAAAGAAAGAAACGAAGGAAGGAAGGAAATGAAGGGAAGAAAAGAAAGAAACGAAGGAGAGAAAACAAGGAGAGGAAGGAAGGAAGGAAGGAAGGAAGGAAGGAAGGAAGGAAGGAAAGAAAGGAGCGAGAGAACATAAAAACATAGAAAGTGATGGCAGAAAAATACCCAGGTGGTCCTTTGAGACAGTCCCATTTTTTTTTGTTTTTGGTTACTTTTTTTGTCTGAGTATAGATCTATGTTTGTCCCAAACATGTTTTATTCCACTTATTGTTCATTGACTCACTATCATACCTTTACTACCAACTTTCTGATATGGGAATGAGGGACACCTATTAGCAAACGTATGTAAGCATAGGACACACCCCCTGCCATGCCCCCTTAAGGCCTGGTTCACACCTATGCAGGTTGCAGTTTGCATATTCCGGGTTCATTTTGCGTTTTTCAATACACATTTTTGATCCATTAAAGTCTACGGAACCAAAAAAACTGAAAAGAGTCCCTGGACCTTTCCATAAAATGCACAGATGTGAACATGACCCTTAAGAAGCCATGTTAAATGGACTGTAATGTGTTTCAGCTAAACTAAAACTGCACTAAAAAATGCATTAGGTGTGAACCAGGCCTAAAGGATAATTGCAGACATCACAAGTCTCCCGCGAGGTGCGGGAGACTCCCGCATTTCTGCGGCAGCTCCCGCACACCTGCAAGTACCTCCCAATCTCCCGAAATGATCGATGCAGCTGTGTTTACTCTGCTCAGTTTATGAATGAACAGGAGCCTCTGTCTCCTCTGTGTCCTCAGTCCCTTTGTCTGCCTCAAAGGGGGGATGTCAGGGGCCTGTTTAGACCCCTGACATCTCACCAAACCCCCCAAAAAAATATATAAAAAAAAATTGTAAAGAAATTTTAAAAAAGTGTGAAAAAAATAAATAAAAAACTACTGACACCACTCTCCCCTGCCCTACCAACACTGTCCACTGCCCCAACCCCCTCCCCCCAAAAAGCATTGTGAAAAAAACAATTAAAAACAAATTAAATTACATCCCCAAAAGCACTGCGAAAAAAATATTGAAAAAGTGATTTTAAAAATATTTTGCCGCGGGAGGTGGGGGGTGGGGGCGTTTGCGGGTGCGAAGCGCCACCTCTCTGAAATAAGTTTGCAGCCTCCCTGAAATGAGTTTCCGCAGGTTGGGATCTCTGTAATTGTACAAAAAAATGATTATTTAAACCCACAAGTGTTTTTTTTTTTACCACTACTATTCCTTTAGAATGGATTTTGAAATTTACAAATGCAGCAATTTAGAAGTTGGATTAAACATTTAGCACTGAGAAACACTTTTTGAAAGATGAAAAGTGAATTTTATATATAACTTTACAGATCAGACCAAAATGAGGGACAAATGAGGAGGAATGAG
The DNA here is from genome assembly GCA_037952835.1 of Lithobates septentrionalis. NCBI lineage: Eukaryota > Metazoa > Chordata > Amphibia > Anura > Ranidae > Lithobates > Lithobates septentrionalis. The sequence goes on along the minus strand of JBBDGP010001716.1, from coordinate 159,233 downwards.
GGACAGAGGGACTTTGTTCAAAATCAGGGACAGTCCCCTTCGAAATCCGGGACAGTTGGGAGCTTTGCATTACCTCTGCTGGTAGTCTATTCCAAGCGACAACTATCTATTCAGCAAAATAATACTTTTTAAGATTAGCTTTGAACTTCCTTCCTGCTAGTTTGAGGTCCTGTCATCATGTTCTTCATCTTGGTTTCATATTCAAAAGACTGTGATCCTGAATAAGGAAAGAAAGGAAGGAAAAAAAGAAAAGCAGAAAGGAAGGACGAAAAAAGAAAGAAAGAGAAAAGGAAAGGAATGAGAGAAGGAATAAAAAAGGAGAGGCGAAAGGAAGGAAAGTAGAAAGTAAGAAAGAAAGAGAGAAAGAGAGAGAAAAAAAATGAAAGAGAGAACGAGAGTAGAAAGGAAGAAAAGAGAGAAGAAGAAAAAAGAAAGGAGAGACGGAGAGTAGGAAGGAATAAAAGAGAGACGATGAAAAGGAAGAAAAGAGAGAAGAAGAAAAAAGAAAGGAGAGACGGAGAGTAGGAAGGAATAAAAGAGAGACGATGAAAAGGAAGAAAAAAAAAGAAAGGAAAGAAAACGAGGAAGGAGGAAAGAGGAGAGGAAGAAAGAAAGGAAGGAGAAGAGAAGGAGGAAGGAAGGAAGAAGGGTGAAAAAAAGCAGGGAGAGAAGGAAGGGAAAGACAGGAAAGGAAAGGAAAGGAAAGGAAAGGAAAGGAAAGAAGGAAGAAGAGGTGAGAAAGAAAGAAAGAAAGAAAGAAAGAAAGAAAGGAAAGGAGAGAAGGAGAAATGAAAAGGAAAGGAGGAAAGAGGGGAAGGAAGGAAGGAAAGGGAAGGGAGGAAGGAAGGAAGGAAGGAAGGAAGGAAGGAAGGAAAGAAGAAGGAAGGAAGGGAAAGGAAGAAGAAAAGAAGGAAGGAAAAGAAAGAAAGGAAAGGAGGAAGGAAGGAAAGAATAAAAAGAAAGAAAGAAACAAAGGAGAGAAGGAGAAAGGAAAGGAAAGGAAGGAAGGAAGGAAGGAAGGAAGGAAAAGAAAAGGAAAGGAGGAAGGAAGGAAGGAAGGAAGGAAGGAAGGAAGGAAGGGAAAGAAAAGGAAAGGAAGAAAGGAAAGGAAGAAAAGAAAGAGAAAGAAAGAAAGAAAGGAGAGAAGGAGAAATGAAAAGGAAAGGAGGAAAGAGGGGAAGGAAAGGAAAGGAGGGAGGGAGGAAGGAAGGGAAGGGAAGGGAAGGGAAGGGAAGGGAGGAAGGAAGGAAGGAAGGAAGGAAGGAAGGAAGGAAGGAAGAAGAAAAGAAGGAAGGAAAAGAAAGGAAGGAAAGGAAAGGAAAGGAGGAAGGAAAGAATAAAAAGAAAGAAAGAAACAAAGGAGAGAAGGAGAAAGGAAGGAAGGAAGGAAGGAAGGAAAGAAGGAAGGAAGGAAGGAAGGAAGGAAAAGAAAAGGAGGAAGGAAGGAAGGAAGGAAGGAAGGAAGGAAGGAAGGAAGGAAGGAAGGGAAAGGAAAGGAGAGGAAAGGAAAGGAAGGAAGGGAAAGAAAGAAAAAGAAAGAAAGAAAGGAAGGAAGGAAGGAAGAGGAAAGGAAATGAAAGGAGAAAGGAAGAAAGAAGGAAGGAAAAGAAAGGAGAAGAAAAGAAAAGAAAGAAGGAGAGAAGGAGAAAGGAAAAGGAAGGAAGGAAGGAAGGAAGGAAGGAAGGAAGGAAAGGAAAGGAGAGGAAGGTAGGAAGGAAGGAAGGAAGGAAGGAAGGAAGGAAGGAAGGAAGGAGAAAGACAGGGAAGAAAGAAAGAAAAAGTAGTAAAGAGAAAAAAGATTGTCTGTTTTTCTGCACATATAAGGAATTTCCTCATTGAAGTGATAACCCACTTTTATAACTGAGTAATGCTGATGAAATGATTATTCAGGGCAGTCGTAGCTCCGCCCTCCTCCTCGGAGTCGCTGGGCGATGGGATTTTCCTGCAGAGTTGAGTCTTATTATGGGGCTCTGTGAAGTTCTCATGATCTTCCTGAGACGTTATTGAATGCGGCATAAAACATGGAGCGATGCCTTACAGTGCCGCCATCAAAGGCCTGGCCTCCCCCCATTGTACAGACGCCGCGGTTCCTCATTATTACAAGTGACAAGTCCAGGCGGAGTCGGGAGCTTTCTTCTGGTGACGTAGAGCAGAGGTGACACCGAGGGAAACATCTGACAACTTACACAACTTCTCTTCCTGGAACTTTGATCACTTCCTTCAAAAACCAGAGAGAGAGACGGCAGACATTTGGATGATCGGAATACATAATCAGTATAAATTAAGGGCAATCTCCGGTTAAACATAGAAATTTGCATTCAGACTAATTCAGCGGAGAGATCCTCGCTCCACCTTCCAAGCTGCCCCACTCCCCGCCGTTTATTTTCTAGAACTGTGAATTTGTGTCTGCCAAGTGCAACAATTCTAGATAGAGTCCACCTCAATTCCTCAACATCATCTAGCCCTTTCCTCCCCAACCTGACTGCCCCTGGCCCCGCCCCTTTCATTCATTGGATTTCAGTTACTTCAACAACAGAGGTTCAGCATCACAACAGGGAGGTGTAATGTTTTCAGGAAGATAGGTACAGCACCCTGATGGCCCCTCCCACCAGCCATAATCTGCCTGCATTGCATAGAGATGTACAGAGACCAAGCGATGATGTTGCTGTGTATGTAATAAATACAGAAAGGCTTTATTTTATTATAAGCAGATTAGACCTCGGGTTTATTTATTATTATATATCTTAAAAAATACATTACTGAAGATTCTCCTGAACTATCTACACCCAGGTTTTAAAGGATAAATATACACTTTATTACCAAAAGTATTGGGACGCCTGCCTTTACACGCACATGAACGTTAATGGCATCCCAGTCTTACTCCGTAGGGTTCAATATTGAGTTGGTCCACCCAACATCAGTGCCTGACCTCACAAATGCTCTTCTGGAAAAATGGTCAAACATTCCCATAGACACACTCCTAAACCTTGTGGACGGCCTTCCTAGAAGAGTTGAAGCTGTTATAGCTGCACAGGGTGGGGCCAACTCAATATTGAACCCTACGGGCTAAGACTGGGATGTCATTAACCACTCCCCATCCGGGCCAATTTTGTCTATTCGCTCCTACATGTAAAAATCATATTTTTTTTGGTAGAAAATTACCCCCCCCCCCCAAATATTATATATGTTTTTTTTAGCAGAGACCTTAGGGCAGTGATGGTGAACCTTGGCACCCCAGATGTTTTGGAACTACATTTCCCATGATGCTCATGCACTCTGCAGTATAGTGGAGCATCATGGGAAATGTAGTTCCAAAACATCTGGGGTGCCAAGGTTCAACATCACTGCCCTAGGAAATAAAATGACGGGCGTTTCATAAATTAAAAAAACAAAAACAAAAGTTAGCCCAATTTTTTTGTATAATGTGAAAGATGATGTTACGTTGAGTAAATAGATACCTAACATGTCATGCTTGAAAATTGCGCATGCTCGTGGAATGGCGCCAAACTTTGGTGCTCAAAAATCTCCATAGGCAACGCTTACATTTTTTTTTACAGGTTACCCGTTTAGAGTTACAGAGGAGGTCTTGGTATAGAATTATTGCTCTCGCTCTCACGTTCGCGGCGATACCTCACATGTGTGGTTTGAGTGCCGTTTACACATGTGGGCGTGACGTACGTATGCGTTCCCTTATGCGTGCGAGCTCGCGGGGACAGAGGGCGCTTTAATTTTTTTTCTTTTTATATTGTTTATTTTATCTATATTTTTTAGAATTTTACACTTTCCCTTAAAAATAATTTTTTAGGTCACTTTTATTCCTATTACAAGGAATGTAAACACCCCTTGTAATAGGAATAGGGCGTGACAGGTCCTCTTTATGGAGAGATGTGTCTCACATCTCTCCTCCAGGTCCTCCAGGCTGGAAAGCCTGAAATCAAAAAAAAAAAAAAAAAAAAGGACGATCCGAGTATATGGCAGTATTTACAATTGCCGGGCCGGTCGTGACATCATCATAGCTCCCAACCATCCCGTATATTGAGGGACTGTCCCTGATTTGGAGCAATGTCCCTCCTGTCCCTCATTCCTTCTCATTTGTCCCTCATTTTGAACTGATCTATATAGTTGTATATAAAATACACTTTTTATCTTTCAAAAAGTGTTTCCCAGTGCTAAACCTTTCATCCGATTTCTAAATTGCTGCATTTGTAAATTTTGAAAGCCAATATAACGGAATAGTAATGGTTAAAAAAAAAAGCTCTTGTGCATTTATTTAACTTTTTTTTTTGGTTAATTCTCCTTTGAGGGGGTGTGGCAGGGGACGTGTCCTATGCCTACATACATTTGCTAGTAGGTGTCCCTCATCCCCATCTCAAAATGTTGGGAGGTATGCATCATAACGTCGCGCCCGGGCCTCTGAGAGTCATAGAGATGACCGGTGGACCATCTGTTCCCCAGAAATCTCTATGGTCAACTTCCGGCGCCTGTGGATTCCTTCTCCGGCTTGCGGATCACACGGCCGAGCCAGTAGAAGCAGCGCGAGGGGGGGAGGGGTAATCCCCTCCCGCCGCCTGCAAGAACAATCAAGCGGCTGAACTGACGCTATGGTTGTTCTTACGGTGCACAGAATCACCGGCTGAAGAGAACGATACTGGGTTGATACCTGGAGGTGCAGGCATCAGCCCAGCATAACCGATGTAACGGGAGGACGTCCATGTACGCCCCCTGGTGGGAAGTGGTTAAAGTTTTATGCGCGTGTAAAGGCAGGCGTCCCAATACTTTTGGTTATAGCGTTTATCTTGCATAACTTTAGAGCACCCCCCCCCCCCCCTGTGTCCCTTCACTTTAATTACCTCTGTGACATCAAATCTTAGTTATGACTTTTCAGGCGGAGCCAGGGACATCGGGGCGCAATGTAGAGCCCGCGGCGCGGACAATCACCCAGGTACATCCGGGCGTACAATCTACTTCCACACCGAACGTCACACTCTCCGGATTCATTAGAGTCCAGTGCTAAGATGAAGTAAATCTACGTTGTTATGAGCTGCACCGCGCACACAAGTAATACGACGATTAGAGATTGTTAATAATAATCACACATTCTGCTTCCCGAGAGCCAGTCTAAATTACTTTCAATATTTTATAATTATCTTCTGCAACAAAGGAAGTCCCTTCCCTCATAATGGATTATAATTGGAATATATAATAATATTTATATTTAATATAATATCATATATACCGGATATTATATTAAATATAAATATTATTCAGAGGATTGCCCCTGCGTGGGCTATGTTTGGCCCCTGTGTGGGCATTTTTTTTGTTTGCTAATGAAAAACTCAATAAAAAAAAAAGATTTAATAAAAATATAAATATTATTATTATTATTATTATTATATATTCCAGTTATGATAGATATATATTTAATAGTAATAATTAGATTTAAATATAAATGTTAAAAATATTTAAAATATTTATAAATACATATAAAAGATTATACAAACAAAATAATTATTTGATGTTATATATATATATATATATATATATATATATATATGATTAATTCTACATTTTATATATTATATCCATGTGACGACTGCACTAGGTATATATACATTGCGGCTTGCAACTGGTTGAAGCTATCAACCATAACCCCGGTATATATATATTGGTATATATATATATATATATAAATGCGTATATATATTTTTTTCAGCCGTCGATCGGCTTTCTCATGAAAGTGGTCAAAGCAGCTAATTAGCCGCTGGATCGCTTTCAGAAGCAGCAGGGCAGCATTTGTAATTTCCAAAAGTCAATACAAAGTCAATACAAAGGAATCGTAGTGGTAAAAAAAAAGCACCTCTGGGTTTAACCAATCTTGTTTTTTTGTAAAATTCTCCTTTAAGGGGGCGTGACAAGGGGTGTGTCCTATGCCTGCATACTTTTGCTGATAGGCGTCCCTCATTCCAATCTCAAAAAGTTGGTGAGGGGTTATCTTCTTGATAGCGGTAACTGTGGCCCATGCCTGAGCGATGTGAGTTGACATGACTGCTTGGATTTTCCCGTACCAGGGGAGCAAATATCAGGGCAACAAACTGCGTCATCTGTGACAAAACGCGTAGGGTGAGGGGGTCTAAGGATGTTACGTCATCACGGATGCTTGACAGTGTTTGACTGGGACGGAACTGCCAATTGGGAATGTGTGAGCTATACTGCTTGGATTCAAGTGTGAGGGCACGTTTTACTTTGAATAAACGGAGGTCCTAAATGGTATTACCCTGTGGCAGTGGTTCTCAACTTTCAACTGGAAATAGTGAAGGGCTGGCATGACACAGTGAGAAGGGGCGGCAATGAATGTGTTAAGGAAGTTAAAGTCGTAAAAGCAGGAAGGGGAGAGGATTGGCTGAGAAAAGCAGGAAAAGGAGGGGTCTGGTAGTTTACTTAAGGGGGAGGCGGGGCTCTTGGGCATTAGTGGAGGGTCAGCAAGGTGAAGAAGAAGGTAGTTTCACACGCTGCTAAAAAATCAACAGCTATGGCAGAGGCGGACAGGATTTTGGCCCAGCTGTGGGCGGCTGCCACCACGAGGGGACCAGAGTAGCTACTTAGTCAGGTAGCATCCCTGATAGAGGGTCAGGGGCGGGGGGGGGGGCGGGAACTTCCAAGCAGAGGTCTCGGCCTCTGAAGCGTTTTTCCCTGGGTACATCCCCCCCAAACTTTGCGCCAGGTCAGGAGCCCCGTGCATGATCCGTCAGGCACACCTGCTGGGCCACCATCGGCTGCAGCAGGAGATAGGGTCTCCTCCAGCCCCTCCCACTTCACATTCCTCACCAGTCAGCTGAGTGGGCAGCCGCGGGCTCCAGGAACAGCCCAGCTGGGCGGCCACAAAAAGGCTGGGAGAGCAGCAAGGGCTTCAGGAACAGCCCAGGATTCGGTGACCCCCTGGCTGATCATCATTCGACCCCCCGAGGGAGTCGCGGCCCCCAGGTTGAGAACCACTGCCTTAGGGTTTCCTTGCAGTGAGAGCCCTGTGGTGGTTTTCGGGACCAGAAGATATTAACTCCTCAAGTTCTGGTTCTCCTACCATTGTAATATAGTGGTCATTTTAATCTGGTAAGGGTCCCTGGTGTGTATCTGTGGGGGCACCATTGGATGTCTTCGATATTGGTGATTGTGGAGTGAAGATTGCAGCAAGCTCTCATTGGCTTGATTTTTTTATGGACACTTTTTGGTGATATGTTGCATTTTCCACCAGGGGAGCATACTGTATGACAGGGCAACAAAGTGCCCAATTGTATGGCAGGGACAGGGCATGGTCACCCCATAACAGGAAGCTTCTGAACAAGGAAGTTCATGGCGGGATTATTTTAATGAAAGCTGCAGATTTAATAAGGCTGAAAAACATTCCCGAAATGACGTTAACATGTTAAATATTAGATGAGATTTTAGGGATTGGGATTACATCTACGTTTAATATCTAGCAAAAAAAAAAATTCACAGGCCGATACCAGGAAATTAAAAAAGTGTATTAGTTTCAGGTTGCTATCAGAGCGACGGGTCAAATCAGGACAATTCCCAGTACAAGGCAGAAAAGCAGACTCAGCTTCTGTTCATCTTACTGATCACAGAGTAATAGACCGTGATACTTTCCACCTTCTTAGTTAGACTGCTAATGAGATTCAGTAAATTCAGTTTTTGGTTCCTCTGTAGTCAGTGGAGCAGGGTTTGATTGTTACTGGCTGTTCTGGGCTCTACTGGCTGGAGGTTCGCCTACTTCCCCCTGCCTACTTCCCCCTGCATTCCAGTAAGTTCTGTATTATAATTGGGTTGGGGAGGCAGACCCCTGGGCTGAATATTCATGCAGCCTCAGCCAATCGCTGGTCGAGAGAGAGACCACAAGGAGGCTGAGGTGTGCATAAAAAGGGTAGAGCCTAGGGCAGCAGGATCCTTTGCTCCTGGTGGAGGGAGACCCAGCCTGGAGGGGCTTTCTGCCCTCCTGGGCTAGCTGCTGAGGCCTGCAGGAGGTTGTTTGAGGTCCTAGCTCAAAGAGCGCTGGGGGGGTCAACTGCTAAAGCATGGAGAACAGTCAAGCAAAAGCCTGTCGAGGATCTGGACTAGAGACTCGTGGAGCAGGGTATGGGTGATACTGGAAGGAGGCATCTTAGTGAGTAGAGGCTAGAGAGTGAGAGCCCCTAGAGCAGTGATGGCGTACCTTGGCACCACAGATGTTTTATAACTACGATTCCCATCTGGGGTGCCAAGGTTCGCCATCACTGCCCTAGAGAGACTGACGTCGCTGTACCTCTTCTTTGAGAGACTGTTCCAGATTGCTGGCTCAGGGCTGTTTCCAGTGTGAGATCCCCCTGAAGATGTATGTCCACGTTTCCTGCTCTAGAGGCCTATCTGGAGAAGGTTAACTGCTGATACAAAGTGGCCTCTGTTAAAGTTACACTAGTCCTAGAGTATGCCAAGGCAGGGGCCTACGTAAAGGGGGTCGCAGGAGTCACCATTGCGACCCGGCCCCATGCTCCAGGGGTCCAGTGCAGCCCCCCTGTACAACTGGATAGGAGGGCGTCGGCATGTAGAGAAACCAAGCCCTCCATGCAGCTGCTGAATGCCCGCTTCTCCTCCTCTCCCTCCTGCAGACACTTAGGAGGGAATTAGAGAGCATCAGTTCCTCTACATGCCGCTCCCACTGCCTCCCTATCCCTGTCCTGCTGCCTTGGGACCCTGTGTGCTTCCCTGCCCCCCACCGCACTCCCTGCAGCGCTGCCAGGTTTCCCACCTCCCACCTCCTGTTGGCTGCTGTGGGGGATCTGTCAGATTTGAGAGTGGAGAAGGGGCCGGTGTGTCATTTACCTGCCCCTTCCTTGTCTTAACCAATAGAGTCAGTGATCGGTACCAATCACTAACTTTGTTTTTGTTTTTCTTTGTTTTGTTTTCTTAATTCGTAGCTGGGGCATAGTAAACTGTGTTTACTATGCTTCAGTTTATGAATGAACGGGTAGCTCTGTACAGAGCTATTCCTGTTCATTCATTCTGTGCAGCTGAGGCTGCAGAGAGAGGGACTGATAAATCTGTCCTCAGTCCCTTTCTCTGTCTCAAAAGTGAGACATCAGGGGTCTATTTAGACCCCTGATATTTCACCAAAACCCCCCACAATGGGGGGGTCCTAAAATTATATATAAAAAATAAACAAAAATAAAATGGTAAAAAAACAAAAAAAAACAAAAATAAAACAACAAAAATAAAGAACTACTGATACCAGCTGCGGAACTACCAGGGTTGCAAAGGTTGCACCACCGTGTGTGTGTGTGGGGGGGACCCAATACAGTGGGAAGGTGGCCCTCTGCAGGACCGTAATAAAGGGTCCCACAATGGGAGTAAAGGACCCGGGATCAGTGGGAAGGGCCCCATTTGTTTCTTGCACTGGGGCCCTGAAGGTTCTAGTTACGCCTCTGTCTCAAGGCTTACCCTATACCCTATCCAAATTTTCCTGAGCAATAAATCCCAATAAGACACTATCTGCCTGGAGATTGAGAAGATGCTTTGTGTCTGTGGTAATAGAACCTGGGATGATCTAGCCAGCCCAGTCTGGGGTCTGTGCTACACAATTAAAGATGAGGTTTTCGGACAGTGTCTGGTCCACCACCTTGGCCAGGCTTGGGACAAACACAATGCCACATTGATAGATAAAGAATTAAGGGCACTCAAAGGTAATTTTGCTATTGCCTTCAGCTGTGCAGGGAGCCATCCAGCCAATCCCGTCTTGTGAATTAAAACAGCATAATGGTTGTATAAAAACTAATGGTCTCAGCTACAAAGGAGTCCAAAAAATTGACCCAACACATCCGAATGAAGCTGCAGGAATAAATCCCTGATAGGGCGGCCAGACAGCCCTCTACTTCTCTCCCAATCGCCTAACTGCCACCAGTGGGGGCTGGTGATTTTTTTTTTTGGGGGGGGGGGGGGGCAAACTGCCCCCACGGCACTAATAGACATGTGCACTGACAAAAAATGTGTTCATTTTAGTTTCATTAGTTTTTTTTGCTTTTTTTCAGAAATTCGAAATTTGGGAAATTCAAAATTCGGAAATTCAAAATTCGGAAGTTCGAAAATTGGGAAATTCAAAAATTCGGAAATTTGGAAATTCGAAATTTGGAAATTCGAAATTTGGAAATTCGAAAATTCAAAAATCAGAAATTCGAAATTCTGAATTAACGAATTTGTCAAAATTTGTTAAAAAAACGAATTCGCAACTAAACAAATTGCACATGTCTAGGCACTAACACACCCCCCACCACCACCACCAGCTGTCCTTACCTTTAATGCGGGGGGGTGAGAGCGTGGCGGGCTCAGGAAAGCTGCTCAGGTGCCCTCTCTTCCGCGGTGTCTCCTCTCTCCTCCTCCCGGCGCTAGGTGTCCAATGGGATCGCCTGAATTTTTGGCCAATCGGGAAACAGGTTTCCTACCTGCTTCCCGATTGGCCGGGAGGAGGATTAGTGTTGCAACAGTGAATTTTTAATTCACTGTTGCAACACACCTGGGTGGGCTCCAGACGCAATGCTCTGCCCATGGCTCTAATCATGTGCTTCCAAAAAAAAAAAAACCTGGCCGCTCTAATTCATAAGCTCAGTGCCCTGAAAAGGGCCGGACACATGAATATGGGGCGGCGACGTTGGATAGATTCATGCTATGCATGAATCTATCCACTGCATATAGGTGGCCTGGCTCACAGTCTCCACTCAAATTCAGCAAGGTTCATAAAGACATGGATGAGTGAGTTTGGGGTGGAGGAACTTGACTGGCCTGCACAGAGTCCTGACCTCAACCCGATAGAATACCTTTGGGCAAAGACTGCGAGCCAGGCCTTCTCGTCCAACTTCAGTGCCTGACCTCACAAATGCTCTTCTGGAAGAATGGTCAAACATTCCCATAGACACACTCCTAAACCTTGTGGACGTCCTTCCCAGAAGAGTTGAAGCTGTTATAGCTGCAAAGGGAGGGCCAACTCAATATTGAACCCTACGCACTAAGACTGGGATGCCATTAAAGTTCATGTAAAGGCAGGCGTCCCAATACTTTTGGCAATATAGTATATGTAGCAATTACATGTTATATAAATTGCTAACAAAACCATAGTTTGCCTTTGATAACACAAGTGGACAATGTGAAGTGGTGCGTCGTGGTGACAGATGACTGACCCGTGTTTATCCACGTCTGCGGATTGTGGTTCTCCCCGAGTCCAGACCCAACACTCAAAGTAAAAATCCAGCCATTGTCAGCAATACATAATCCCATAATCAATCTGTGACAATCACTTTTGTTTTATCCTTCAGATCTCGGACATTTATGCTGCTAAAAAGAGGATCAGAAATATCGGCAACAATAGCTGAGGTAGGATATTTTTTTATTCTTTATTTATTCGTGTGGCAACACCATGTTATGGAGCACTTTACAGAGAGCACAGGGCATGTCCAGCTGTGTAATTGAAGGAGCTTACAATCTATTTTCCCTTCTCCAGGGCCTGTTTGAATATCTATTATCTCTATAGAGTGTTTTTGAATTGTGTAGGATAGGGGTCTCCAAACTGCGGCCCCCGGGCCAGATGTGGTTCTGTGCTTGCCTTTATCCGGCCCTCGGAGCACTACAGGTATTTCTTCCACCGACACCAACAATGAGACACCATTCCTTTCCCATACACCAATAGTAGGACACTATTACTCCCATTTACAGCACTAATGGGATACTATTAGTCCCACTGATTCTAATGTGGGGACATTCCTCCTCCCACTAACATAAACGATGGGATATTAGTCCTCCCACAGACACCAACAATGGGGCCCTATTCCTCCCACTGACACCAATGATGGGGCACTATTCCTCCCACTGATACCAATGATGAGGCACTATTCCTCCCACTGATACCAATGATGGGGCACTATTCCTCCCACTGATACCAATGATGAGGCACTATTCCTCCCACTGACACCAATGATGGGGCACTATTCCTCCCACTGACACCAATGATGGGGCACTATTCCTCCCACTGATACCAATGATGAGGCACTATTCCCCCCACTGATACCAATGATGGCGGCACTATTCCCCCCACTGACACCAATGATGGGGGTACTATTCCCCCCACTGACACCAATAATGGGGCACTATTCCTCCCACTGATACCAATGATGGGACACTATTCCTCCCACTGATACCAATGATGGGACACTATTCCTCCCACTGATACCAATGATGGGGCACTATTCCCCCCACTGACACCAATAATGGGGCACTATTCCTCCCCCTGATACCAATGATGGGACACTATTCCTCCCACTGATACCAATGATGGGGCACTATTCCTCCCACTGATACCAATGATGGGACACTATTCCTCCCACTGACATCAATGATGGTTCACTATTCCCCCCCACTGACACCAATGATGGGGCACTATTCCTCCCACTGATACCAATGATGGGATACTATTCCTCCCACTGACACCAATGATGGGGCACGATTCCTCCCACTGATACTAATGATGGGGCATGATTCCTCCCACTGATACTAATGATGGGGCACTATTCCTCCTACTGACATCAATGATGGGGGCTCAATTCCTCCCACTGATACCAATGATGGGACATTATTCCATCCACTGACACTAACAATGGGGCACTATTCCTCCCACTAATACCAATGATGGGGCACTATTCCTCCCACTGATACCAAGAATGGGGCACCCCACTGATACCAACAAATGCACACTTTTTCTCCCCCTATTACCAGTGATGGGGCACTATTCCTCCTCTTACTGACCACACACATTATGTAATTTTTTCTTAGTCCCACTGACCACCAAGCCCGAGACATTACTTATTCTCACTGGCCACAGTCCAGCCCCCCCCATAATGTCTGAAGGACAGTAAACTGGTTCCTTGTTTAGGAAATTTAGAGACCCCTGGTGTAATAAATTGGAACAAACAGAGGAAACCCACTTTGTTACTTTGTTACTTTGGTGGCCTACATGGGATCACACCTTCTCCAAGTCCCCTGTATAGAATTTCCAATCCTACTCCCTGCTGTTCTGTTTCTGAGGCCGGTCAGTTGTGTATGTGAAGATGATGTACTTATCAATCTTTTATTTACCAATTCTGATATAATATACAACCTTCCTCTACATCAACTGTAAGGATAGGACTCTATATATGGAGGTTTTTCATTTATTTATTTCATTTATTTTATTTTATCATTTTTGGTTGAACTGGATGTATTTTTTTTTTAACCTATGTAACACCGGCTCCAAAAACCGATCAAACAAAATAAAACACCTTCTATAGAATTTTGGGAGCGAGAATTAAACTTTAACATACATTATATTAGCAAAAGTATTGGGACGCCTGCCTTTACATGATCTTTAATGACATCCCAGTCTTAGTCCGTAGGGTTCAATATTGAGTTGGCTCCGCCCTTTGCAGCTGTAACAGCTTCAACTCTTCTGGGAAGGACGTCCACAAGGTTTAGGAGTGTGTCTATGGGAATGTTTGACCATTCTTCCAGAAGAGCATTTGTGAGGTCAGGCACTGATGTTGAATGAGAAGGCTTGGCTTGCAGTCTCCGCTCTAATTCATCCCAAAGATGTTCTATTGGGTTGAGGTCAGGACTCTGTGCAGGCCAGTCAAGTTCCTGAACTCCAAACTCACTCACCCGTGTCTTTATGGATCTTGCTTTGTGCACTGGTGCGCAGTCATGTTGGAACAGGAATGGGCCATCCCCAAACTGTTCCCACAAAGTTGGGAGCATGAAATTGCCCAAAATGTCTTGGTATGCTGACGCCTTAAGAGTTCCCTTTACTGGAACTAAGGGGCCAAGCCCAACCCCTGAAAAACAACCCAACACCATAATCCCCTCCAACAAATGATTTGGACCAGTGCATGAAGCAAGGTCCATAAAGACATGGATGAGCGAGTTTGGGGTTGAGGAACTTGCCTGTCCTGACCTCAACCCGATAGAACACCTTTGGGATGAATTAGAGCGGAAACTGCACGCCAGGCCTTCTAGTCCAACATCAGTGCCTGACCTCACAAATGTGCTTCTGGAAGAATGGTCAAACATTCCCATAGACACACTCCTAAACCTTGTGGACGGCCTTCCCAGAAGAGTTGAAGCTATTATAGCTACAGTGGGTGGGCCAACTCAATATTGAGCCCTACGGAACTAAGACTGGGATGCCATTAAAGTTCATGTATGTGTAAAGGCAGGCATCCCAATACTTTTGGTAATATAGTGTATCTAGGTCACAATGGCATACTACAACTGGGAAACCTCTTCAAGTGTCCAAATGTATATCATACTAGGAATTGGCTCAAACACTATTCCATAAGTGGTCCTACACTCCACATAGAGTAGCTACATTTTTTTCCCGGATCAATCTCCACTTTGTTGGAGGCAGTGTGGCCATGATGGAACTTTAATACACTGGTGGCATTGTCCGTAAAGTGTTTTTGCATTGAGATATTTAACCTTATATCTTCTGTTACCCGTATTTCCTGTAGACCTGATCCTAAACTGGCTCTTCTGAGAGTAGGTATCGAACAGTGGCCTGTTCAATTTCAATCATTTATTACCCATACCTTTTTTTTTCCAGCCAGACTGAGCATAGCAAAATCGGGGAAAGATGCAAAATCTTCTACCTTAGCAACAGTAATTATTCTGCCGAATAATAATAATGCTATCCAGGAATTTCCCTTGGCTAAGGCTCATTAGTCATTACAAAGAAATCAACTTTCGGAGGCAGTGGACCTCCTGGCTGCATGACCGTAGATCAGTTTCCCTCACCTAAAATGATGTTAGGACCTCTCATGGGGTATTATTAATTATTGTGCCTACCTAACCTGGTCTTTCTACTTAGGACATATTCCTAGTTGACTCCAGGCACAACCCAATACATCGTTAATATACCAAAGAGACCCTCAGGATTTATGATAATGGAAGTACAACACTTCCTACTTATTACTCATTGCTCTCTTGTCTATTGCCACCATTACGGTATGGTTTAGACATGTGCACTGACAAAAAAATTTGTTTGCTTTCGTTTCATTCATTTTTTTGCTTTTTTCAGAAATTCAAAAATTCGGAAATTCAAAAATTCGGATTTTCGAATTTCTGAATTTCCAAATCTCCAAATTTCCGAATGTCAAATTTTCTAATTTTCGAATTTCTGAATTTCCAAATTTCCAAATCTTCAAATTTCAGAATTTCAAATTTTCTAATTTTTGAATTTCTGAATTTCCAAATTTCAAAATTTCCAAATCTCCAAATTTCTCAATTTCCGAATTTCCAAATTTTAGAATCTTCTAATTTCTGAATTTCTGAATTTCCAAATATCCAAATGTCCAAATGTCCGAATTTCCGAATTTCGAATTTCCAAATATTCGCATTTTAGAATTTTCAGATTTTCTAATTTTCGAATTTCTGAATTTCCAAATCTCCAAATTTCCGAATTTCCGAATGTCAAATTTTCTAATTTTTGAATTTCTGAATTTCCAAATTTCCAAATCTCCAAATCTCTAAATTTCCGAATTTTCTAATTTCTGAATTTCCAAATTTCTGAATTTCCGAATTTCCAAATGTCCAAATTTCCGAATTTCCAAATATTCGCATTTTAGAATTTTCAGATTTACGAATTTCTGATTTTTCGAATTCTGAATTTCTGGAAATTCAAAAAATTTAAAAATCTGAAAATTTGAAAATCTGAAAAAAAGAAAGAGAAAATCAGTAAAATTCGAAATGATAACTAACTATTAAATTATAGGTATTGGAACTTCCTTTCAAATTTGGTTGTTTGTGAACTTAACGAATACAAATTTATCTGAAGTTGTGAAATATCCGAAATAACGAATGTCGCATCTAAACAAATGGAATGGAACAAATTAATAATAAATTACAAAAATTAAAAGGTTTTATTATTATTATTGTTATTTATTATTGTTAGATCATTATGTTCCATTCGTTTAGATACGACATTCGTTATTTCAGATAATTCGTAAGTTCAGATAAATTCGTACTCGTTGCGTTCACAAACACCCAATTTTGAAAGGAAATTCCAACACCTGTAATTTAATAATTAGTTATTATTTCGAATTTTACTGATTTTCTCTTTCTTTTTTTCAGATTTTCAGATTTTCAAATATTTTGAATTTTCAAATTATCGAATTCCGAAAATTCGGAAATTCGGAATTTGAAAATTCAGAAATGGGGAAATCTGAAAATTCGAAAATTTGTAAATTCGTACTAGTTACGTTCACAAACAGCCAAGTTTGAAAGGAAATTCCAATACCTATAATTTAATATCCGGAAATTCGTAATTTGAAAATTCGGAAATTCCAAAATTCGAAATTTTTGAAAATTTGGAAATTTCGAAAATCCAAAATTCGGAAATTCGAAATTCGGAAATTTCGGAATGAACTAATTTGTCATCAAAATTCATTAATAAACAAATTTGGAACTAAACGAATTGCACATGTCTAGTATGGTTACAATCTTAGTTTTCCATTTTTTTGTTGTGTTATGTCTTACCACCACTCGGTATTTGATTGCATGCATTACTGATACTACTCACATGGCATTTTGAGGGTCATAGATAATTTTAAGCAATACCTTAATTGCAGTGGCGGCTGGTGATAATTTTTTTGGGGGGGGGGGGGCGGCCGCAATCAAACCCCTCCAGTTCAAGTCCTTACCTGCGGCCTCCAGCCCAGCCTGCCATGGCGCCCCTGATACCTGGCGGGCGGCAGGCTTCCGTGTTCCAAATCTTCTGGGATGAGAAACCGGAAGTGACGTGATGGTGAATTTTCATTTGATAAAGTCAAAAGTGGGAGGATTTGGGGCGCAGAGCACAACAGAGGACCACATTAAACAAGCCAATTAGAGCCTCAGGCTCTAATCATGTGCTTGTTAAAAAATGATGAAGCTAAAAGACAGTGATTAGTCTGGCGCTCCGCACAGTGGAACAATTTATTTTTTACATATATTATTTATTTAAAAATAAATTGTTCTATGAATATGAACTTTAGGGGTGGCGCTGAACTTTGGGGGAGTGGGGGCTCCGCCGCTGCTTAATCGTAACTTAGCAATAGCATCTTTAACCATTGTGTCTATGTACAAACCTGAACCAAATTATCCCATGTGCTAACTAAATATTATTGCTCTACATATTGTTGATAATGCAACTATTTGCTTTTGTTACTTTGTTATGTCACCTTTAAATCCTTTATAATAGACATGTTCACTGCTGAAAAATTTGTTTGTTTTTGTTTCATTCGTTTTTTTTTTTTTTTTTTTGGAAATTCGTAAATTCATAAATTTGAAGATTCAGAAATTCGATAATTCGTAAATTCGAAAATTCGTAAATTCATAAATTCGTAAATTCGAAAACTCGTAATTTGTAAATTCGAAAATTCATAAATTTGTAAATTTGAAAAATTGAAAATTCGTAAATTCGTAATTCGGAAATTTGAAAATTCTGAATTTTTTAAAATTCGTAATTTGAAAATGCGAAAATCCTAAAATTCAAAAATTAGAAAATCCGAACATAAGAAAGGAAAATCCGAAAATTCAAAAGAACGAAAATCTGAAAATTCAAAAATTCAAAAAAAATTTATAATAATAACTAACTATTAAATCATAGGTATTGAAATTTCCTTTCGAATTTGGCTGTTAGTGAACATAACGAATACAAATTTATCTAAAGTTTTGAATTATCCGAAATATTGAATGCCGCAACTAAACAAATGGAACAGAACAAAATAATAATAAATACTAATAATATATTTTTATTATTATTACTGTTATTTATTATTATTAAGTCATTACGTTCAATTCGTTTAGATACGGCTTTCGTTATTACGGATAATTTGTAACTTCGGATAAATTTGTATTAGTTACGTCCACTAACAGCCAAATTTGAAAGGAAATTACAATACCTATAATTTAATAGTTAGTAATAGTTAAAGTGTAAGTAAACCCTCCTATCGTTTTCTGCCAAGGAAGCTGCCATCTTTGCCTCTGTTTAATCTACAACTGCCATGATGCTGCACATGTGATCAGTTATGACACCAGCCATTGGATGGCTTGACAGTTTGGTTGAGAGCACATCCAATGGGAGTGTTACATTTCTGGCACGTGCCGGAAATGAAGCAGTTTTATGGATGGGTTTGCTTCCGCTTTAAGTTTTCATTAGTTGGTTATTATTTCAGATTTTCAAATTTTTGGGTTTTTGAATTTTCGGATTTTCGTTCTTATTTTTGGATTTTCGAATTTCTGAATTTACGAATTTTCGAATTTCCAAATTTCTGAATGTGTCTAAATTCATTACAAAACGAATTTGAAACTAAACGAATTGCACATGTCTACTTAATAAAGAGATATATTGGAGAAAAACACCTGGGGCTGCTCCAAGCATGCCCCTAGTTTAGAAAGGAATTAGGACTATCACGGTACCCATAGATAGAGCAGGGGATTCTAATAAAGTTAACAATTTATTTAAGAAAAAGACACGATTAAAAGCAATTGTACATAAATTGATAAACAGTTAATGACAACTATACATGGCAAATACAGATGGTTCCAAAGGAACAGGTGAACCCCATTGGTAGTAAAGGGAGCTGAGATGTATGTCTTGACGTGGTCCTCTACATGTTTCGCGACTGTAGTCGCTTCCTCAGGAGAAGTGAATTACACCATCAATGGGGACAGTGGAGCACAAAGCAGCACCTATTGAGGCACCCGAAGGTGATCCCCCCCCCTATAGCAGACACGGGAGACACTTGAGGGTGTGGATATTCTAATATGTCAATACAGGACTCAAGACTATGGTCATGGAGCTCTGATTTGGCTATTATTAGATCCATCTGGAAAATTGAACACATCATCTACCCAATGGAATGTTTAGCCTTGCACTGATAGGATGATACTGCCATCAGCCCTCTGCCTATGACCCCTGGGTTTTTTATACACTATATTGACATTTTGTGAGCAACCCTGCCTAAACACCAGGGTGCTACGTATGTTTATATTGATTAGCTTACGGGTTAACTAACGCCTCGTTTCCACTGAGCGGATCGGATCGGTTCGGTACGGTACGCTATTTTGGGTGTTTCCATTATGAAAGCAGCCCATACAACCGAACCGTACCGCTCCATTCAGGGTCCTGCTTCAGATGTGGGGCCATAGAAAATGGAACGGTTCGGTTAGGGCGGAGCTACGATACATTCCACTGATTGGCTGACAGAAAACCCTCTGCTGAGGCATTTTTTCTAAACCCTGTATGGCCCCTTGTGGTCCCACTTGAAGTGGAAACGCTCACCAGAATAGACCGGACCATTCTAGGCCATTCAAACTGTACCGACCCGAACCGATCCGCTCAGTGGAAACAAGGCATAAATCACTGTCATCATACGTTGCTAGATGTGGATTAGCATATAGTATACGTTGGTTGTTCCTTAGTTATGTTAATTATATTCCTGTATACAGCTTCCTTTGCATACGATAATGCGATCAGCCTCACCTGATTTGGTGTACTATAAATTCTGTGGGAGCTTTCAGTAAACAGTTCCAGTTTCTATCTAAGCTATTGTCGGCTAGTCTTGGATGGACTGCTATAATATCTGATTCCTATGTCCAGACGAGGAGGACGAGGTTTTACTGACGGAGGCAATCAAGCTGGGTGTGGGATGGTTCCGTCACACCATTGGTTCGGCCGGGTGCCAATCACAGCCAGTGAGCCAATGAGGAGAGAGAGAAGGTGGGGCCAAGCCATGTTAAAGTTCAACTATGGCCAAGGATCCCCCCGGCAAACAATGCCACCAAACCTATTTAGCTAAAAACTGCTGTAAATAAAAGAAACAAAAAAAAAATTCCAAACATACCCAAATAAATTCATAATCCTGTGACAAGCTGGGTTCCAAGTCTTCTCTCTTTCTCACTATAGAGAAAGAAGGTCCTTCCTTGGCTGCCACTATAGCTGTCTGGGTGATGTGGTGGGGTGCTTTCAGGCTCCAGAAGACTGAAGCGGTCTTCCCAATAAGAGGTCTGTTGGTGGCGGGGACAGACTGCAGCATTGGATCACTTGTCTCCACTCCTGGAACTGGCGTGGGCACTATGATGAACTCGGGTGACCTAAAAACTGCTTTGTAAACTGTTTCTTTAAAAAAAAAAAAAACACTGCTAAATGTTGGGACTGGTGGTGGTGAAGAGTGGTATGAAAAGGGGGGCTTGAATTTGCCAGGAGATCGGCTTCCAGAATTATAAAAACTCAGGCTGGTCCCCACAACACTCACGTGCGATCAGCCTCACCTGATTTGGTGTACTATAAATTCTGTGGGAGCTTTCAGTAAACAGTTCCAGTTTCTATCTAAGCTTTTGCCGGCTAGTCTTGGATGGCCCGCTATAATATCTGGTTCCTATGTCCAGACGAGGAGGACGAGGTATTACTGACGGAAGCAACCAAGCTAGGTGTGGGATGGTTCCGTCACACCATTGGTTTGGCCGGGTGTCAATCACAGCCACTGAGCCAATGAGGAGAGAGAGGAGGTTGGGCCACGTCTCTGTTTGTGAATCGACACGCAGTGCTGTGGCTCGTGAAGGAGCCTGCTTGGGTGCCCCATAGCAAGCTGCTTGCTGGGAGAGAGGGGCACTTGGCAGGAGGGGTGGGCAAGGAGCGCCAGTGGGGGACATAAGAAGAAAAGGATCGGGGTTGTTCTGTACAAAAAACACTGCACAGAGCAGGTGAGTATGACATATTTGTTATTTTAATATCACTTTAAGTTTTGGATAGCATAGGGAAGGGTTAACACCCCTGTGACATTGTTTTGCTGTCTGTACTCCTGTTCAGAAGAGTTCACCTCACTTTCTATCCCTATGACAATTGGATTTTTAACCTTTTTTTGGGTTGTCGTGGAAACAAGGATTAGTGATAAAGCTTCAGTGGAGACACCAGGCTTAAAGAGACCTAGAAGCATAGTTACATTCAGGACCAAGCAGCATAAATTACGAAAAAGAAAGCTTTATTGACTATGATTAACTATGTAGAGTACAATAAGTTACAGGTGGAAGCTATGGCATACTCCCAATAGTAGTGGGCACAGAGTAATGGCCTCAGACAGTGTCCACAATGCACAATGCAAAGTTCATCCAGCCTGGGGGACAACAGATATAGCTGGGATTGTTATAATAAAAAAGTATCTCAATTACCTCCTTACAGATAGCTAAAAAGATCTATGGTGTCGGTGGGAACTTATCCGAGAGGCAGAAATGGCCCAATGCTGAAGAAACCCCTAGCAACCTCTGGAGGAACCCTAGGGTTCAAAAACAAAAAATAAGTGTAGCGCTATACAATGTCCAACATGAACGCCGTTAGGCCAATCAGTTCAAAAATGTACAGTAGGGAGGAATCAACCGTATCTATGGAAATAGGTAGTCCTCAAGTAAACATTATAAAACAAGGACATCCGGCGTCCAGAATATAGACACGCACACTCCCACCGAGAGATGAAAAGGCTTACCGGATAAGGTGGACCCAAAGGGGCATACGCCGGGTTGGGTCGGATAAAGATTAGGTGGTGAGTGGCTGTGCTTGGCTTGAAGAGGTGATGTTTGTGAATGTTCACACAAATTGCTGTATCCCTCTAAGCAGTGCCCAAATCTTGAGGGGTGTAAGTGGTCTCACAGGTGTGGGTGGTCCTCCGAATCGCAGAAGGATGGAGTGACGCGTTGTTATATCCCTCAAAGCGATGTTCCATGAACTCGGAGATGATGGTAATGGGTAAGGAGAGAAAGGAATGGCCACATAGTGTAAATCCGAAAAGGAAAATTTATTTAAAATAAAGTAAAAGATATACACTCACATGTAGATCAAAATAAAAACAGCGCTGTGAGAGAGTGGCGACAGTGGGGTCCTACAATGCACAATGCAAAGTTCATCCAGCCTGGGGGACAACAGATATAGCTGGGATTGTTATAATAAAAAAAGTATCTCTATTACCTCCTTACAGACAGCTAAAAAGATCAATGGTGTAGGTGGGAACTTATCCGAGAGGCAGAAATGGCCCAATGCTGAAGGAACCCCTAGCAACCTCTGGAGGAACCCTAGGGTTCCAATGAACCCTGGTTGAGAATCACTGCCATAGAGTTTGCTGTAACTCCTCGATCTGACCAACAGGCAGCAGAACTTTCAACGCTAAAGTTCAACTATGACCAAGGATCCCCCCTGGCAAACAATGACACCAAACCCATTTACCTAAAAACTGCTGTAAATAAAAGAAACAACAAAAAAAAAAAAATCCAAACATACCCAACTAAATTCATAATCCTGTGACAAGTTGGGTTCCAAGTCTTCTCTATTTCTCACTATAGAGAAAGAAGGTCCTTCCTTGGTTGCCACTCTAGCTGTCTGGGTGATGTGGTGGGGTGCTTTCAGGCTCCAGAAGACTGAAGCGGTCTTCCCAATAAGAGGTCTGTTGGTGGCGGGGACAGACTGCAGCGTTGGATCACTGGTCTCCACTCCTGGAACTGGCGTGGGCACTATGATGAACTCGGGTGACCTAAAAACTGCTTTGTAAACTGTTTCTTTGGAAAAAAAAACACTGCTAAATGTTGGGATTGGTGGTGGTGAAGAGTGGTATGGAAAGGGGGGCTTGAATTTGCCGGGAGATCGGCTTCCAGCATTCTAAAAACTCAGGCTGGTCCCCACCACACTCACGTGTCCAGTAGTGAGGTGGAGGGTTGAGTGCCGTAAAGGGCTGACAGTAATTTCCAATTTTTTGTTCAGGTTTTAAACCTGAAGTGGTTGAAATTACATTCTAGGTTCCGGTTGGATTCCAGAAGAGATAAGTCATAGCTTGTCCAATGTGTTAAATTAATGATGAACCATGTAGGCGTTGATGTGAACCTACTGAGCTGGAGAATTGCTGCCGATGGTTGCTATGGGTTTCCAAAGGTAAATATCAAAGGGGCAAGGTCAACGATCTCTTGCACTTATTGCAATGTTAATCTGTGTCGTTATCAATTTTAATGTTGTTTATTGTACTGGTGATGACTGGTCTCAGATGATACACAGAGATTAAACAAATCCTCCTACATAAATTGTATCTGTTTATCTGCAGTCTTTTCTTATCTACAGCTGTTCAAATTCTAGAATTTACCCAGAATTTTCTAGCTCCAGAATACATGGGGTGGGGATGTGACATCACAACCTGCACAGTATAGAGCAGGAAGCTGAGTGTAATCTGAGACCTGAGTGGAAAGGATACGCCTCTCTCTAGACATGTAAAGAATGAAAACATGTGTTTCGTTTCATTTTGATTCGTTATTTACATAAATTTGTTTGGTTAAATTAATTTCATTTGTTTAATTTGTTTTCGGAAATTCATTTTATTTATTCAAATTCATTCAAAATTTTCAAATTCAATTTGAATTGCATTCGAATTCGAATCAAATTCCCTTTGAAATTAAATTTATTCTATTTGAAATTCAAATTTTTGAAAGATGGTTACATTCTTTCTATTCCATTCTATTCTATTGTTTTTCTATTCTATTCTTTTATTTTCTATTCTATTATTTTCTTTTCTATTATAGTCTATTCTTTTCTATTCTATTCAAATGCAAATTTATTCTGCTCAAAATTCAAAAAACAGTTATATTGTTATATTCTTTTTATTTTATTCTATTGTATTGTATTCTATTCTATTGTATTTTATTATTTTATTTTCTATTATATTCTTTTCTATTCTGTTCTATTCTTTTCTATTCCATTAAAATTCAAATTTATTCTATTTGAAATTAGAAAAACAGTTATATTGTTATATTATTTTTATTGTATTGTATTCTATTGTATTTTATTATTTCATTCTCTATTCTGTTCTTTTCTATTCTATTCAAATTTATTCTATTCAAAATTTGAATTTCGGAAGATGGTTATATTCTTTTTATTTTATTCTATTTTGTATTTAATTCCTTTATTTTCTTTACTATTGTTTGTTTTATATTCTAATTTGTTCTGTTTTACTCTATTCTTTTCTATGCTATCCCTTTTTTTTTCTATTCTATTTTTTTCTCTTCTATTTTTTTATTTTGTTTTATGTTCTGTTTTACTCTATTATATTATATTCTTTTATTTTCTGTTCTATTCCTTTATGTTCTATTCCATTTTATTATCTTTGGAAATTAAAATTTTTGATTCGAAAACTATCTGAATTCCATTTAAAAACTTGAATTTGAATTTCGTTTGGGAATTTTGATCTGTTATTTCGGATTCTTTTACATCTCATTACTATTGTAATTTGTCTCATGGGGAATCATGCACAGCTGAGGCTAGTGGGAGGGGGGGGGGGGGGGTCAGGTGTGAAACGCGTTAGCTGTGCTTGTTAGTTTGTATCCTGTGCCGTTGATGTTCTGGTTTTATCACGTGCAATAAAAGTGACTATATTGGAGTGCAGCCATCCAGTTTAATTTTGTTCCATGGGGGGGGGTTGGTAGGGGGTTGGAGGGAGCGGAGATGTCTCCCAGGATTGTCGGTGTCACAAGAGACAGGGCAGAGGTGACTCATGCAGGTAGCAGTGGAATGAGAGAGCAGACAGAAATCACGGCAAGTGCTTTGGTTTGAGGCAAGTACACACCATGGAAGGATATACTTTGTTAATTTTTCATTTCAGAGGTTTACAACCACTTTTGCAGGGGGGGGGGGGGGGGGTTGGGGTGCTTACTACAATGTCCGGTTTTGTCCAATTCACGGAGTTAGGCTTTACAGCAGTGACATCTCACAAATCCAAAGAGGCCGAGATGTATGATTATGAAATCTATTCAATAAATGTATTTTAGCCCTTTGTCGGGCTGCATGATTACCGGTTTAATTCTATTCAAAGCCTCTCCATTCTTCCATATTGCATTTTTTTTTTCTTTTTGTAAAACCTTCCCGGCATGGCGGCAGTGCTCTACGTTTTCAAAGCTCATAATTTGTAATAGGGTATCATTTTCTGAACAGCCAGTTTCAGATTGGTTTCATCTCCTTCTATTGTTCCTCTAATACCATCCACTGGTCAGGAGGGCTTTGAATGGTACTTTTGGATATAAAGCCGCCGTTTATTTCGGAAGAGACGAGCTGCACTTAGGTGTAATAAGATAAAAACTTGCATGCGGCGAAATGATGGTGGAGAGATGCGCCGGCGGGATCCGTTGCTGGATCACAGGGGGGGGGGGGGGTGTCTTAATTTGTATTATTATAGATGATGGAGAAGTCCGGATTCTGGGGAGAATTCGGGAAGTTAGGCTTTGTTAAAGGAGACCTCATACCTATCATCACAATGGTGGGATGTGGACCTAGGCACGTGGAGGCATGCAGGCAAAACTTCATATTTGGCCGTCATCGTTTTATATAGATATATTAACCTTTTCACGTTGCCCGCCCATGGCACTTTAGGTGGGATTTAACCCTTTATAGCAGGTTGACCCCCCGTGCCACTGCGTAAAATGGTGGTTTACACCAGATTTTGTTGGAAGCAAGCACAGTGATGGCACAGGTTTGTGCTGGCTTCATGACTGCTGAGGTGCAATAAACCCAGGTCCATACCATACCATAATCCAGCCAACTCTTAAACCTTACCCCTTCTTCCCATCCAATAAAGACCGCATACCACCATTAGTGTTGGAAAGGGCAAGGCCACAGCTTTATTAACTTGAACAATTTATCAGCTTGAACATATAACATTAAACATTCCACAGTGCCAGTCACAGTAGCACTGTGAGCACTCAATTCCGAATGGTGAAAGGGAGATAACTGAGGGGCCGGTCCTTACCATAAGTGCCGGACCGGCCGTCTATCTCCCAATTAGCATGAAGGGCGTACCTCTTACCGCCATGTTTTGCTGCCAAGGTCACCAAAAACCGTAGCAAGCTGTGACATACCAACCATAAATAGGGCGGGAGGGTGGGCAGCTCTTACCAATCTTCTTCACGAAAAAGGCCCAGAATCCCCTGGGGCAATCACCCTAGTGAGCTCAGGCCCAACCCCATCCCGTCCCCCCCCCACCAATCCGCAGTGACCCCTAGTCACCATACTCCGCCCTGGTTATGCCCCCATCAGTCAGGGCTCTCTTTCCCAATGGGTTCAAGAGGCCTGCATGTGGAAACCAGAGGTAGAGCTCAGTGAGAGGCGCTGGTGTGCACCATGGTGGCCAGGTCAGGGCAGAGCAAGGCCCGAGCCTGAGGGAGAGTCCATGAGGGACAGAGCAGCTAGGAAGCTGTAAGGAAGATGCAGAGCCTGAAGTGTAGCATCTGTACATAAACACTGAGACGTGTTTCATGGTTAGGAGGACCAAAAAGGTACTGACGTTAGGAGAATCCTGAAGAGGTATCCGGAGCAGTAAAGCCGCCACAAGAAGAGCCAGGAGGCTGAATGTTGTTTGTTGCATTGATGGTGCAAACGGGCGCATCATTGGGAGGTCCGCCAGTTGAATCTGAAAGAACCGACAGCCTCTTGATGACATTGCGAAGAACATGGCGTTGAGGGACTGAGCGGGGGGTGGGAGAGAAGAGGATCTCGGCAGGACAGCGCTGGGTCCACTGGGTGGGTGCGTATCTGAACTGTGTAGAGACTGTAACCTGGTAAGCAGGTAAGAAAAAAAAATACACTTACCGATCACTTTATTTGGTCCACCTTACTAGTACCGGGTTGGACCCCCTTTTGCCTTCATTCTTCGTGGCATAGATACAACAAGGTGTTGGAATTGTTCTTTAGAGATTTTGCTCCATAGTGACCTGATAACATCACACAGTTGCTGCAGATTTGTCAGCTGCACATCCATGATGCCGAATCTCGCGTTCCACCACATTCCAAAGGGTGCTCTATTGGATGAGATGTGGTGAGTGTGGTGCTCTATTGGATGAGATGTGGTGAGTGTGGAGGCTATTGGAGTACAGGGACCTCATTGTCCAGTGGTGAGATGATTGGAGCTTTGTGACATGGTGCATTATCCTGCTGGAAGGAGCCATCAGAAGATGGGGACACTGTAGTCATAAAGGGATGGACATGGTCACCAACAATACTCAGGTAGGCCGTGGTGTTTAAACCATGATCAATTGGTACTAAGGGGCCCAAAGTGTGCCAAGAAAATATCCCCCCCCCCACCATTACACCACCACCAGCCTGAACCGGTGATACAAGGCAGGATGGATCCATGCGCCAAATTCTGACCCAACCATCTGAATGTCGGAGCTGAAATCGAGACTCATCAGACCAGGCAACGTTTTTCCAATCTTCTACTGTCCAATTTTGGTGATCCTGTGCCAATTGTAGCCTCAGTTTCCTGCTCTTAGCTGACAGGAGTGGCACCCGGTGTGGTCTTCTGCTGCTGTAGCCCATCTGCTTCAAGGATGTATGTGTTGTGCGTTCAGAGATGGTGTTCTGCATACCTTGGGTGTAACGAGAGGTTATTTGAGTCACTGTTGCCTTTCTATCATCTGGAAGCAGTCTGCCCATTCTCCTCTGACCTCTGACATCAACAAGGCATTTTCCTCCACACAGCTGCCACTCACTGGATATTTTCTCATTTTCCCCACCATTCTCTGTAAACCCCGAGAGATGGTTGTGTGTGAAAATCCCAGAAATACTCCGACAAGCCCGCCTGCCACCAACAACCATACCACGTTCAAAGTCACTTAAATCCCCTTTCTTCCCCATTCTGATGCTCGGGTTGAACTTCAGCAAGTTGTCTTCACCGCGTCCAGATGTCTAAATGCACTGAGTCACTGCCATGTGATTGGCTGATTAGCAATTTGTGTTACCAAGCAATTGAACAGGTGTACCTAATAAAGTGGCTGGTGAGTGTACACGAAGGGGGGGGAAGGGTGGAGATCGAATTTTAGTTAATTTTATGGCACATAAACACAAAATATTACCCAATTTTTTGTTAAGATATAAAAAACGCCTGGACCTTCCCATCCGACTCCCTACCTACTATACGCTTCTGGTCTGATATCTGTAATGCCATATTGGATTCATCGCACCCTTATTGATAAGTGAATGGCATTATTGGATAATGTTTTTGTACTGTACAAATTTTCAATATAGAACAATATAAAATTTTTATATATATATATATATATATATATATATATATATATACGGTATATATATATATATATATATATATATATATATATACGGTATATATATATATATATATATATATATATATATATATATATATATATATATATATATATATATATATATATATATATATATATATAAAAGATTAGGTTGTACAGAGTACATAGATACCAAACATGCCAAAGCCAGGTAATCATTTAGATTTATCCTGGCGAGCACAGCGATCATGTGTAGACATTCATGCATTTACATTCATACGTGCGTGTATATGGGGGCTCAAAAGCTTTTTTTTTGTGAGAGGGGCTAAGTGCTTGGGTGTAACTATAATTTTTTTACCATTTTTTTTTTTAAATTAAACTTTTTTTTCATCCCATAGGGGTAAAAAAAACAAAAAGGTCCACTATGGGATGCATTTTTTGGCGACAGGTTTGCTTTAATGAGTCATCAGAGGTCTAAAAGACCCCCCTAATGATTCACCTGCCCTCCAATGAAGCTAATGCAGCACAGATCACACTCCATTAGCTTCTTCCCTCGGTGAAAGGGGCCGGACGCCTGAATAGGGGGTAGCCATGGATAGATTCATGCTATGCATGAATCTATCCATTATTCATATAGGGGATCGGCGTGGAGAGAGGGGGAGGAGCCGGGGCGCCCCTAATTGACGGGCCGCCATTGCTGGTTGGGAAAATTGACACCATTACCTGGAACGGAAGGGAAGTTTTATACGTCGCTTTTGGGTCAGTAGCAGGAAGGGGAGATTAGCGAATGGACGTTGGCTGATCTCTCTCCGCTCTACCCTGTGGCGCCCGCCAACCTCATATTGCTGTGGACACATATGTGCAGCAGCTGGGCATTAAAGCAGAAGGTCACCCATTAAAACATGTTTTGCTGTCCTCCCCCCCCCGACTTCCCACCTGTAAGATGTCATATGACGCCCTTGGGTTGAAGTGGAGATATCTGCATGATGGTTGCAGCTACAGACATCATCCAGATATCTTTCTTTTCAGACGGTGATTTCCTGCCCTGTAAAAGCCAACCTAGCAGCTAATCAGCTGCTGGATTGCTTTTACAGGCCGTGGCAAGGTCTCCCGGAAGTTCGGCTCCCTCCTCCTTCCACCGCTGACGGGGCCATTCAGAAAGCGCAGTGCACTTTGCGCATGTGCAATAGGGAACTGGCTGGGGTGTCGACGTTTGGGGGGGGAGGTTGGGGTTGGAGCTCGCTTTATTGGCACAGAGGTAGTAAAAAAAAAAGAAATTGTTTTATAATACTTTTTTTTTCTTATTTTTTAATTTCAATGTTGAAAGTGTTTGTCTTTTTTTTTTTTGCTACTTCTGTGCCATCAGGTTTAGTAGTCATATGGGTTGCAAAAATACCTAACAAAAAAATACATTAGAATAAAAAAAATATATATATATATATATATATATATATATATATATATATATATATATATATATATATATATATATATATATATATATATATAAAATTACAATTACATTTAAAATATGAAATTAAATTAAAAACCAGAACTGGTTGGGGTGCTGACATCGGGAGGAGGTTGGGGGCTAGAGCTCGCTTTATTGGCACAGAGGTAGTAAAAAAAAAAGAAATTACTTTCTAATACTTTTTTTTTCTTATTTTTTAATTTTAATGTTAGAGGTTTTTTTTGCTACTTCTGTGCCATCAGGTTTAGTAGTCATATTGGTTGCAAAATTACCTAACAAAAAATACATTAGACTAAAAAACAAAACAAAAAAAACAAAAAAAATTATAAGTAAAAATTACATTAAAAATATGAAATAAAATTAAAAACCAAAACTGCAATAGGGAACTGGCTGGGGTGCCGAGGTTGGGGGCTGGAGCTCGCTTTACTGGCAAGAGGTAGCAAAAAAAAAGAATGTTGAAAGTTTTTTTTTTTTTTTTGCTACTTTTGTGCCATCAAGTTTACTAGTCATATGGGTTGCAAAAATACCTAACAAAAAAATACATTAGAAAAAAAAATTATAATTAAAAATTACAAATTCAAAATTTGTATTTAAAATTACATTAAAAATATGAAATAAAATAAAAAACCAGAACTGGTTGGGATGCCGACATTGGGGGAGAGGTTGGGGGCTGGAGCTCGCTTTACTGGCACAGAGGTAGCAAAAAAAAAAAAAAAATGTTCTAATACTTTTTATTTCTTATTTTTTCATTTCAATGTTGAAATGGCTTTTTTTTTTTTTGCTTCTTCTGTGCCATCAGCTTTAGTAGTCATATGGGTTGCAAAAATACCTAAGAAAAAATACATTAGACTAAAAAACAAAAAAAAAAGCCAATTATAATTAAAAATGTCATTAAAAATATGAAATAAAATAAAAAATAAAAAATAAATATAAAATTAAATTAAAAACCAGAACTGGTTGGGGTGCCGATGTTGGGGGGGGGGGGGGGGGGGGGTTGTGGCTGGAGCTCACTTTACTGGCACAGAGGTAGTAAAAAAAAAAGAAATTATTTTCTAATACTTTTTATTTCTTATTTTTTAATTTCAATGTTGAAAGGGTTTTTTTGTTTTTTTTTGCTACTGCTGTGCCATCAGGTTTAGTAGTCATATGGGTTGCAAAAATACCTAACAAAAAAATACATTAGACTTTAAAAAAAAAAAAATTCTGATTAAAAATGACATTGAAAATATGAAATAAAATTAAAAACCAGAACTGGTTGGGGTGCCGACATTGGGGGGGGAGGTGGGAGCTGGAGCTCGCTTTACTGGAACAGAGGTAGCAAAAAAAATAATAATAATTTTCTAATACTTTTTATTTCTTATTTTTTAATTTCAATGTTGAAAGGGTTTTTTATTTTTTATTTTTTGCTACTTCTGTGCCATCAGGTTTAGTAGTCATATGGGTTGTAAAAATACCTAACAAAAAATACATTAGAATACATAATAAAAAAAAATTATATATATATTACATTAAAAATATGAAATAAAATAGAAAACCAAATATTTAAATTATTTTTAGGGTTGAAAGTGATGTCTAGGTGTTTTTGCAACCCCTATGACTAAAAAACTTGATAGCATAGAGATAAAAATAAATAAATAAAAAAATCAGGCAAGTGTTACTTCAATACCAGGCACTTAGACACCTTCCCGCCCAGCCCAATTTTCAGCTTTCAGCGCTGTCACAATTTGAATGACAATTGCGCAGTCATGCTACACTACACCCAAACAAATTTTTTTATCATTTTGTTCCCACAAATAGAGCTTTCTTATGGTGGTATTTGATCACCTCTGCGGTTTTTATTTTTTGCGCAACAAATAAAAAAAGACCGAAAATTTTGAAAAAAAAAACACGTTTTTCTTTGTTTCTGTTAAAATTTTTTGTAAATGAGTACGTTTTCTTCTTCAATGACGGGCACTGATATGGCTGCACTGACGGGCACTGATACGGCGGCACTGATGAGCACCGATGAGGTGGCACCAATGAGGTGGCACTGATGAGGTGGCACTGACGGGCACTGATGATGGGCACTGATAGGCGGCACTGATGCGCACTGATAGGTGGCACTAATGGGCACTGATAGGTGGCACTGGTAGGTGGCACTGATGGGCACTGATAGGTGGCACGATGGGCACTGATAGGCGGCACTGTTGGGCACTCGTAGGTGGCATTGATGGGCACTCGTAGGTGGCGTTGATGGGTAGTTATGGGTGGCACTGATAGTTGGCACAGATAGGCACGGATGGGCACTGATAGGTGGGCACAGATGGGCACTGACAGGTGGCACCGATGGACACTGATGGGTGGCACTGATGATACTAATTGATGGCAGTGATGCCCCTAAGTGTGGCATTGCTGGGCATCACTGCAACATAATTGTGCCAGTCAGTGCCCATTTGTGGGCACTGATTGGCACAGATTTGGCACTGACTGGGCACATGTGGATGGCCATGGGGTACATACCTGGCCATCCACATGTTTCCCTTCCCTGGTGGTCCTAGTGGCGATCCCTGGTGGTCCAGTGTGGTGATCTGCGGGGGGGCTGCGCTGATAAACAATCAGCGCAGACCCCCCCTGCCAGGAGAGCCGCCGATCGGCTCTCCTCTACTCGCGTCTGTCAGACGCGAGTGAGGAAGAGCCGATCAACGGCTCTTCCTATTGACAGCGTGATCAGCCGTGATTGGACACGGCTGATCACGTGGTAAAGAGCCTCCGCCGGAGGCTCTTTTCCAAGATCGGTGTAGCGGTGTGTCAGACTGACACACCGGTCCACCGATCGCCGCGATGCGCGCCCCCGGGGGCGCGCTGCGGCATGTTATCCTGAAGGACGTCATATGACGCCCAGTCAGGATAACTGAACCACCGCCCGGCCGTCAATCCGCTATAGGCCGGGCGGGAAGTAGTTAAATAAGTGACGGACATAATTTACAGTGGAGAGGCACCTCCTTCATCCTCAGCCACCTTAATAAATGTCTTCCTGTGCATTTTCATATTTCAATCATTCAGTATCACCGAAAAGGTGAAATAATTTCCAGGAATGGGGGCTATAAAGTTGACGGATTTCCCCCGTTTCGCCTCACCGCGTTGTTGTGAGAGGAGATTGATTGTTTTGCCTAATGTCCGGGAACGCCGTCGCCTCGCTCATTTACCGTGATTTTCTTTTATGACTCGAGTTCATAAACTTATTTGTGGGAGAAGTTAGCTTATAATCACTCAAAATAGAGACAAGACGGGAACATTTCATTTCTTTTTTATTTTTTTTTAAATTTTTTTCTTGCTCTGTCTAACGGTGCAGAGAAGGCGATCCGATGATAATTGTAATGGATTCATGGGGTATTCATAACTGTTTATGTTCTTTTACTTTGTAGATAAAACTGTGTTGCAAAAATGAGTCCAATTTATTTTATAGACATAACGTATTGCGCTTTCCTCGCTTCTGCCTAGCGGGTAATATCAACCTGTAATAAAATTGTTTGCACAGAGCAGGAAAAAGTGAATTTGGAGCCAAGATTACAGAAACGGAATCTATCTTATGAATGAATTTTTTTTTTTTTTTGGAAGGAAGCCGGTTATGACAGAAATACACTGTATCCACTGCCTATCTCTCCTTCTGAAAATGTTACAAGCCTCTGAAATGTTGATAGCCTATTGAAGAATGCGAAAAGGCATTAAACCTAGTCTTTAAAAAAATTGATACAAAATTGCAAGGTTAAAAAATGAGCGCGTGTCATTTGTATGGCAGGACAAGGGCAGGTCCTCCATGTGGAGCAGTGGTTCCCAAGCTTATTGAGACCAGGACTCCTGGAATCCTTCAAATTCTTCAAAAAACCTTCCATGCCCCAACAATCAAAGAATAAAGCTTATACTTACACAATATGCAAAATATATATTGAAATGCTGGAAAGCACTGGATGGGGCTGGGTGGGAAGGGTGTGGTTGGGGAGTTTGTTAGGGGACTCTCTTGACATGGTCAAACAAAGATTTGGGGGGCACACCCTAAAAGATGCATTAAAGATGGTGCAACCATAAGACCATGGTATATGGTCTTATGGCTGCACCATCTTTGATGCATCTTTTAGGGTGTGCCCCCCAAATCTTTGTTTGTCTATTGTATGGTTTCTGACCAAATCCCTTTGGGCTGAAGAAACCCCCCCCCATCATTGCCTTATAAGTGTCCACCTGTGTTACAGGCAGTCCCCGAGTTACGAACGGGTTAGGGACTGCCTTTTTGTTCTTAAGTCAGATTTGTTCGTAAGTCGGAACCGCATGCGCAGAATGGCAGAGACGTAGTTCTCCGATGTTTTCCGACGTCGTTTTCCGATGTTTTCTGATGTTTTCTGCTGTTTTCCAACGTCGTTTTTCGATGTTTTCCGCTGTTTTCCGCTGTTTTATGATGTTTTCCGATGTGCCCGCCGCCGCCGCCTCCCGTTCGTAAGTAGGAGTCGTTTGCAAGTCGGAGGTTCGTAACTCTGGTACGTCCTGTATAGGAGGAGTCCTTTAGTTCTCCCATATACTGGAGTGTATTTCTCCCATGGTTTCGAGAAGAAGGATCTTCCATTCTACGGATAGCATAGAACCCACTGATAATGGGGTACTTTGATGCAGTAAGTGGGCTTAAGCATGGTGTGATTAAATCCCCATATTTTTTGAAAATCTTCAGGTGTTTTAAATAGCCTTGCAGGAGGTAAATGTCATGTTTGCATGTGTGCGCTGTAATATTTTGTTCTCTTGACATGGTGGTCCTCGTAGGGGATGAGATTTCTAGAGGTTGCTGGGTAGCACTGTAGGAGGTTTTTGGACACTATTGGAGGTTGGGAGCACTATGAAGGGCTGAAGGTTCTGCAGCAGGCTGGAGTGGCACTGTGGGAGGTGGGGAGGCACGGTGGAGGTTGAGGGCTCTCAGGAAACCTGGGGGCACGGTGGGCCACCATGGGAGGTTGGAGGGCACTATGGGAACTGGGAGGCTCTTGTAATTTAGGTATGGGAATGCAAAACATATGAAAATGCTGGAAGGTTCTGAATGGGGTGGTGGTTCTGGTGGTTCACGATGGACAGCGATGTGCACTCTCCGGTCTCCCTCACGGCAAGAGGAAGCCATTTTCTCTACAGCCTGGGAAAATACAGCTATTTCCGCTTCTTCTTCTGCAGGCTCTAGTGGAGACTGTAGTTCAGGTTCCCATTACTTTTAGTGGGCAGCACTCCCAAAGGGACTACATGTCCCATGATACTTCTCCTGCTGTTCCTGATTGGTCTCTCTGCTGCTTGCCAGGTGGGAGGGGTAGCCTACACTTTTCTTTTTACTGTAAAGTAAACCTGTAGACAGGAATAGTGTTTGGGGACTGATGGGGCAATTGTCAAATGACCCCCAGAAGCTTCTCCCTTCCCTCAGCCTCCCCTGTACTTGAAGAGCTGCACTCACCATTTGAAGCTCTCTCTCTTAATCTGTAGCTTTAGCTCCAGGAAAAGAGTGGGACACAGGAGCAGCAATGCAAAGTTCTGACCAACTTCTCTCTGCAGGAGGACAGAAAGTGCAGCCCAGGAGACCACAGAGCTTCTCTCCAATACCTGTGGTAGGAGAGAAGGGTGAGGCTGGCTTGTGATTGCACACAATACAGCAACAAAGTAAGGATCCTAACCATCCCTCCTTCTGTTTGACTAATTGCATGTGGACCCCCTCCCAATAATGGAGTTCAGGTCTTTCCAGGGAAAGGTATTGTCAATACTACATCATGCTGTACAAAGACATTGTACGTTGTAGACAATTGAGCTCTTCCAGCCTTGTGGTAGCGGTTTGGTGAAGAACCTTTTCTGTTCCAGTATGACTGTCCCCCTGTGTACAAAGTAAGCTCCATAAAGACATGGTTTGACCAGTTTGGTGTAGAGGAACTCCAGTGGTGTACACAGAGAGCCCTGTCCTCAATCCTACTGAACACCTTAGGCTTCACGTACACTAGCAACTCCTACGTATAAGTTTAGGAGCTTTTGGCATTTTTTTTTGCCAAAGCTCCTAAACAACGCTATAAAAGCCTGTGTATAATTGTACACATAGTCTTTTAGCAGAGTTTAGGAGCTGCTGTGGTTAGGTGAGGTTCAACCTCCCTCAACCTCCCTCTCCTGAACACTGAAGAATCTCATTCAGGATAGGATTGTTTTGACCTCCGGTCGCGGGGAATGTTCTTGCGTGTTTCTGCAGCCACAGTAACTGATGGCCAAATTTACACGAAGCCTTAGGCATACAGTACATCTGTATTTTGAGTAATTTGTACCCTATGAAGAGTGTAGTGTTGGAGAATGTTACAATACCTCTAGGATTTGTACACCCAGGGGCCTAGTCCATCCTGCCCATGTAAGGCATGTCTCATGCTGTGGAATTTTTTGGGGACTATGCATAAGTGTGACTATGCGTGCATTTGCATATGTCACTGTGATGTTGGGCATGCACACAGGCTTAGTAGGGTATTTAACCTCCTTCCCTTATGGTGGTCTTTTCTTTGCCAGCTACCTAGTTTATGAGTATTTTTGTTGTTGTGCCCTGCTCGTTATTGACTTTGTGTCATTGCCAACTCTGCTTGTTGCAGTTTCTTTCTTTCTGCCACCTGCCTCAGCTTCTATCTTTATACCAACTACTCTCTTGACTGCCCCGTGCCTTGTCCTTTACTTGGACACTGGCTACTCTATTTCCTGCTCCCTTAACTGACGTCTGCCTTACCCTCTGCCTAGACACAGACTATTCTCTTGCCTGCCTCCACCTCTGCCTAGACACTGACACTACTAAATTTCTTGCTGCCTGCCTTGAACTCAGCCTGGACAACAACTACTCTCTTGACTGCTGCCTGCCTTGCCCTTTGCTGGACACAGACTACTCTATTTTCTGCCACCTGCCTTGAACTAAGCCTGGACAATGACTACTCCCTTAACTGACATCTGCCTTACCCTCTGCCTAGACACAGACCTCTTGCCTGCCTCCACCTATGCCTGGACACTGACTACTCAATTTCATGCTGCCTGCCTTGAACTCAGCCTGGACAACGACTATACTCTTGACTGCCATCTCTCTTACCTTCTGCCTGGATACTGACTACTCCTTTAAGTGATGGCTGCCTTACCCTTTATCTAGACACAGACTACTCTCTTGCCTGCCGCCTGCCTCTACCTCTGCCTGGATAACCGTCTGCTTTCTTGCCTGCCTCTACCTCTGCCTGAACACAGACTCCTCTCTTGCCTGCCGCCTGCCTCTGCCTGAACACAGTCTCCTCTCTTGCTTGCTGCCTGCCTCTACCTCTGCCTGGACACAGACTCCTCTCTTGCCTGCCTCTTCCCCTGCCTGAACACAGACTCCTCTCTTGCCTGCCGCCTGCCTCTACCGCTGCCTGAACACAGACTCCTCTCTTGCCTGCCTCTACCCCTGCCTGAACACAGACTCCTCTTTTGCCTGCCGCCTGCCTCTACTGCTTCCTGAACACAGACTCCTCTCTTGCCTGCTGCCTGCCTCTACCTCTGCCTGAACACAGACGCCTCACTTGCCTGCCGCCTGCCTCTACCTCTGCCTGAACACAGATTCCTCTCTTGCCTGCCTCTACCTCTGCCTGAATACAGACTCCTCTCTTGCCTGCCTCTACCCCTGCCTGAACACAGACTCCTCTCTTGCCTGCCGCCTGCCTCTACCCCTGCCTGAACACAGACTCCTCTCTTGCCTGCTGCCTGCCTCTACCTCTGCCTGGACAACAACTCCTCTCTTGCCTGCCTCTACCGCTGCCTGAACACAGACTCCTCTCTTGCCTGCCGCCTGCCTCTACCTCTGCCTGAACACAGACGCCTCACTTGCCTGCCGCCTGCCTCTACCCCTGCCTGAACACAGACTCCTCTCTTGCCTGCTGCCTGCCTCTACCTCTGCCTGAACACAGACTCCCCTCTTGCCTGCCTCTACCTCTGCCTGAACACAGACTCCTCTCTTGCCTGCTGCCTGCCTCTACCTCTGCCTGAACACAGACTCCTCTCTTGCCTGCTGCCTGCCTCTACCTCTGCCTGAACACAGACTCCCCTCTTGCCTGCCTCTACCTCTGCCTGAACACAGACTCCTCTCTTGCCTGCTGCCTGCCTCTACCTCTGCCTGAACACAGACTCCTCTCTTGCCTGCTGCCTGCCTCTACCTCTGCCTGAACACAGACTCCCCTCTTGCCTGCCTCTACCTCTGCCTGAACACAGACTCCTCTCTTGCCTGCCGCCTGCCTCTACCTTTGCCTGAACACAGACTCCTCTCTTGCCTGCCGCCTGCCTCTACCTCTGCCTGAACACAGACTCCTCTCTTGCCTGCCGCCTGCCTCTACCTGTGCCTGAACACAGACTCCTCTCTTGCCTGCCGCCTGCCTCTACCTCTGCCTGGACAACGGCTCCTCTCTTGCCTGCCTGTACCCTGAGCTCTCCCAGTACCGCTATCCTGTCTCCACAGCATAGCCATCCTGTTCCCGCAACCCTTTTATGGGGTGATCCTGAGGGACACAACCTGGTGTCAAGTAATCTGGGGGCCACAAGAGTAACTGGCCAGTTATTTCTTGCTGGGTGTACTGGTGAAGACCAAGTTGTCACTTAGATTCCACGCCTTGGGTGATCCTGTTCCATCTGCCAGCGATGTTAACTATATCAGAAGGCTTGCAGTATGCCACCCAATGGAATTCTTGCCGCAGTGTATCTAAAACCAGCCCTTTCATTCCAAAGACTGCACATATGAGTGTATTACACATGTGTACAATAATCCCACCCCCCTTCCGGGTCTTGAAATAAAACAGGATCCTGCAGACGTAAGCCAGGCTCATGTAATTAACTTGTTAGTGTCTAGTAAAAGTAATTATTAATCTCATTTATTTCCGTCCGCACGATCCTTTCATCTATTGCAGCTAAATTGTGTGACATTTATGCAGCGGGAGCGAGTGGGGAGGCGATGCTTTATACCGGAAGCGCGGTCGGGAATAAGCAATTGTATTGAACTAGTCAACTCTCTTCGGAATAGCTCAGCATGGAAAGTTAAACTCCCACCTCTCCTAATGAGAACTTCGAGAAATTTTCTAATTAATAAAACAGCTGTTCTAGCCGAGCCGAACAACAAGAGTCCCTGTAGCGTGCGCAGCTGACACAGCAGAGACGCAATCTTATTTAGGAGTAACTCCAGCCAGAAAGCGGAATCCACCGCAGAGACTCACATTCAGGAAAAGTTCTACCTGATAATGAAAAATTCTATCAAACACTTACCGTAATTTGCCTTTCCTGATGCAAATCCAGTGGCGGCTGATGCTCAGTTCAAACTGAACATTTTTTGAAAAAATAACCATCAAACGCAGCCACTGTGCCCATAAAATGCAGCCACTGTGCCCATAAAATGCAGACAATATACCCATCAAACGTGGACACTGTGCCCATCAAACGCCGACACTGTGCCCATCAAACGCCGACACTGTGCCCATCAAACGCTGCCACCGTTCCCATCAAACGCTGCCACTGTGCCATCAAATGCAGCCACTGTGCCATCAAACGCAGCTACTGTGCCAGATGCTGCCACTGTGCCCATCAAACCCTGCCAGTGTGCACATCAAATGCTGCCAGTGTGCCCAACTGCCCATCATATGCTGCCAGTGTGCCCATCAAACACTGCCAGTGTGCCCAACTGCCCATCATATGCTGCCAGTGTGCCCATCAAATGCTGCCAGGGTGCCCAACTGCCCATCATATGCTGCCAGTGTGCCCATGAAATGCTGCCAGTGTGCCCAATTGCCCATCATATGCTGCCAGTGTGCCCATCAAATGCTGCCAGTGTGTCCATCAAAGGCTGCCAGTGTGCCCATCAAACGCTGCCAGTGTGCCCATTAAATGCTGCCAGTGTGCCCCCCGACCGCTCACCGTCTGCCCGGCACTTACCCTGTGTCTGTGGGGCAGCGGGTGATGGCAAGGAGCAGGGTCCTTCATGCATCATATGCTGCCAGTGTGCCCATTAAATGCTGCCAGTGTGCCTAACTGCCCATCATATGCTGCCAGTGTGCCCATCAAATGCTGCCAGTGTGCCCATCAAATGCTGCCAGTGTGTCCATCAAACACTGCCAGTGTGCCCATCAAACGCTGCCAGTGTGCTCATTAAATGCTGCCAGTGTGCCCATCAAATGCTGCCAGTGTGCCATTCAAATGCTGCCAGTGTGCCCATCAAACGCTGCCAGTGTGTCCATCAAATGCTGCCAGTGTGTCCATCAAACACTGCCAGTGTGCCCATCAAACGCTGCCAGTGTGCTCATTAAATGCTGCCAGTGTGCCCATCAAATGCTGCCAGTGTGCCCATCAAACGCTGCCAGTGTGTCCATCAAATGCTGCCAGTGTGCCCATCAAACGCTGCCAGTGTGCTCATTAAATGCTGCCAGTGTGCCCCCAGCCCGCTTGCCGTCTGCCCGGCACTTACCCTGTGTCTGTGGGGCAGCGGGTGATGGCGACGAGCAGGGTCCTTCATGCATCATATGCTGCCAGTGTGCCCATTAAATGCTGCCAGTGTGCCCAACTGCCCATCATATGCTGCCAGTGCGCCCATCAAACGCTGCCAGTGTGCCCATCAAATGCTGCCAGTGTGCCCATCAAATGCTGCCAGTGTGTCCATCAAACGCTGCCAGTGTGCCCATCAAACGCTGCCAGTGTGCCCATCAAACGCTGCCAGTGTGCTCATTAAATGCTGCCAGTGTGCCCATCAAACGCTGCCAGTGTGCCCATCAAACGCTGCCAGTGTGCCCATCAAATGCTGCCAGTGTGCTCATTAAATGCTGTCAGTGTGCCCCCCAGCCCGCTTGCCGTCTGCCCGGCACTTACCCTGTGTCTGTGGGGCAGCGGGTGATGGCGACGAGCAGGGTCCTTCATGCATCTCCTGCCTCCTGATAGGCATCCAATAGCGGCGCCTGTCGTTTCAGCCAATCAGGTGACAGGTAACAGACCCGAGCACCTGATGGAAAACAACCCCACACCATAACCACCCCCCTCCACCAAATGATTTGGGCCAGTGCACAAAGCAAGGTCCATAAAGACATGGGTGAGCGAGTTTGGGGTGGAGGAACTTGACTGGCCTGCACAGAGTCCTGACCTGAACCCGATAGAACACCTTTGGGGTGAATTAGAGGGGAGACTGCGAGCCAGGCCTTCTCGTCTAACATCAGTGCCTGACCTCACAAATGTTCTTCTGGAAGAATGGTCAAACATTCCCATAGACACCCTCCTAAACCTTGTGGACGGCCTTCCCAGAAGAGTTGAAGCTGTTATAGCTGCAAAGGGTGGGCCAACTCAATATTGAACCCTACGGACTAATGCCCCGTACACACGGTCGGATTTTCTGATGGAAAATGTCCGATCGGAGCGTGTTGTCGGAAATTCCGACCGTGTGTGGGCTCCATCGGACATTTT
The DNA here is from genome assembly GCA_037952835.1 of Lithobates septentrionalis. Classification (NCBI taxonomy): domain Eukaryota; kingdom Metazoa; phylum Chordata; class Amphibia; order Anura; family Ranidae; genus Lithobates; species Lithobates septentrionalis. Next base: position 118,165 of record JBBDGP010001716.1, on the reverse strand, counting down.
CCATCGGATTTTCCGACACACAAAGTTGGAGAGCAGGAGATAAAATTTTCCGACAACAAAATCCATTGTCGGAAATTCCGATCGTGTGTACACAAATCCGACGCACAAAGTGCCACGCATGCTCAGAATAAATAAAGAGATGAAAGCTATTGGCCACTGCCCCGTTTATAGTCCCGACGTACGTGTTTTACGTCACCGCGTTCAGAATGATCGGATTTTCCGACAACTTTGTGCGACCGTGTGTAGACAAAACAAGTTTGAGCCAACATTCGTCTGAAAAAATCCTAGGATTTTGTTGTCGGAATGTCCGAACAAAGTCCGACCGTGTGTACGGGGCATAAGACTGGGATGTCATTAAAGTTCATGTGCGTGTAAAGGCAGGCGTCCCAATACTTTTGGTAATATAGTGTATATATAAGTTACTGCAAACAATATAAGTATCAGCCATAACATTATGACAACTGACAGGTAAAGTTAATTACATTGATTATCTGGTTACAATGACACCTGAAAGTGGGTGGGATATATTAGGCAGCAAGTGAGCATGTTGTCCCTAAAATTGCTGTGTTGAAAGCAGACAAAATGGGCAAGTATAAGGATTTGAGTAACTGACAAAAGGCAAATTATAATGGCTGGATGACTGGGTCAGAGCAACTCCAAAACTACAGATCTTGTGGGATGTTCCCAGTCTGTAGTGGTCAGGACCGACCAAAAGTGGTCCAAGGAAGGAAAACTCGACAACCAGCAAAAGGGTTATGGGCAGCCAAGGCTCATTGATGGAGGTGGGAGGAGGGAAGGCTCATTGATGGAGGTGGGGAGGGAAGGCTCATTGGTGGAGGTGTGGAGGGAAGGCTCATTGATGGAGGTGGGGAGGGAAGGTTCATTGATGGAGGTGGGGGGAAGGCTCATTGATGGAGGTGGGGAGGGAAGGCTCATTGATGGAGGTGGACAGGGAAGGCTCATTGATGGAGGTGGGGAGGGAAGACTCATTGATGGAGGTGGGGAGGGAAGGCTCATTGATAGAGGTGGGGAGGGAAGGCTCATTGATGGAGGTGGGGAGGGAAGACTCATTGATGGAGGTGGGGAGGGAAGGCTCATTGATGGAGGTGGGGAGGGAAGGCTCATTGATGGAGGTGGAGGAGGGGAGGCTCATTGATGGAGGTGGGGAGGAAAGGCTCATTGATGGAGGCAGGAAGGGAATACTTATTGATGGAGGTGGGGGAGGGAAGGCTCATTGATGGAGGTGGGGAGGAAAGGCTCATTGATGGAGGTGGGCAGGGAAGGCTCATTGATGGTGGTGGGGAGGGAAGGCTCATTGATGGAGGTGGGAAGGGAAGGCTCATTAATGGAGGTGGGGAGGGAAGACTCATTGATGGAGGTGGGGAGGGAAGACTCATTGATGGAGGTGGGGAGGGAAGGCTCATTGATGTAGGTGGAGAGGGAAGACTCGTTGATGGAAGTGGGGAGGGGAGGCTCGTTGATGGAGGTGAGGGGGGAAGGTTTATTGACCCTTTTGCTGGTTGGCGAGTTTTCCTTCCACCAAAAGTGGCCCAAGGAAGGAAAACTCGCCAACCAGCAAAAGGATCATGGGCAGCCAAGGCTCATTGATGGAGGTGTGGAGGAAAGGCTCATTGATGGAGGTAGGGAGGGAAGGCTCATTGATGGAGGAAGAAAGGGAAGGCTCATTCATGGATGTGGGGGAGGGAATCATTCATGGAAGGGGGAGGGAAGGCACATTGATGGAGGGGGGGAGGGAAGGCTCATTGATGGAGGTGGGGGAAGGCTCATTGATGGAGGTGGGGGGGGGCTCATTGATGTGGGTGTGGAGGGAAGGCTCATTGATGAAGGTTGGGGAAGGCTCATTGATGGAGGAGGGGGGAGGCTCATTGATGGATATTGGGAGGGAAGGCTCATTGATGGAGGTGGGGAGGGAAGGCTCATTGATGGAGGTAGGGGGGAGGCTCATTGATGGATATTGGGAGGGTGAAGGCTCATTAATGGAGGTAGGGAGGGAAGGCTAATTGATGGAGGTGGGGGGGGGGCTCATTGATGGAGATTGGGAGCGAAGGCTCCTTAAAGGAGGTGGGAGGAAAGGCTCATTAATGGAGGTTGGGAGGTAAGGCTCATTGATGGAGGTGGGGAGGGAGGAAGGCTCATTGATGGAGGAGGGGAGGGAAGGCTGGCCTGTGTAGTCTGATCCAAAAGAAAAGAGCTACTGGAGTTCAAATTGCTTAAAAAGTAAATGCTGGTTCTGATAGAAAGGTGTCAGAACACACAGAGCATCGCAGTTTGTTGTGTATGGGGCTGTGTATCCGCAGACCGGTCAGGTTGTCCATGCTGACCCGTGTCCACAGCCAAAAGCACCTACAATGGACATGTAAGCATCAGAACTGAACCATGGAGCAATGGAAGAAGGTGGCCAGGTCTGATTTAAGAATGGATCGAGGAACACAACAATGAGTTTGACCTGACCTCATGACCAGGCACTGCTGCTTCTCTTTCCAAGTGTAGTCACAATTCTGCTCTCCTTAGGTTAAGCAATCCTTAACATACCTAACATACTTCTACATTCAGTTCTGTGTAGTTAGGTGTTTGTTAAAGTTAATTTACTGGCTCATTATTATAACCCCTCTGATTGTCTTGTTGAACCCCCATGTACATGAGCTCATCACCCAATCTGGATGAGAATGGTTGGGGTGGGTACCTGTCATTTCCTGTCTGGGGGTCTCCTTACTCTTTATACTGTCAGCCAAACATACGGTAGACGACCTCACCGGAGACTCAAAAACATAAAGACATCAGAACCTTATTGCTTTCACAATGAAGCCTGCTGGAACCTCAGAAATAACATTACAGCCTATAAAATGCGATCGGAGCCGCCGTGTGAAAGTGTTTGATTGTATTTGTGACACAAAGTGAACATAAAGATCGTGTGATTTATTGTTACATTCACATATTATCCACATTACACACCTTATTCTCGTATAATAATACCGCCGGCAATACTTGTTCCTTTCTTATATATCTGTTCAATAGCAGGAGCAATTGTCAGTCTCAGTGCAATATTATTCATTTAAGACAAAATGCGTCAGCCAAGGACCTGAAACATATCCAAATCCCAAAACAAAATTGTAATATAGTGGAGCTTACCAGCCCTTAGATGTG
>JBBDGP010001716.1:45000-112500 GCA_037952835.1 Lithobates septentrionalis | reverse complement strand
CCACTTCTGGAGCTGCTTGTCAGCGCAGTTTTGATGGTTTCCACTTTGGACGTCGAATGTTCCGCTCCGTCTCAGGTCACTGCCCCCGGTGAAGGTCAGGCGATCCGCCTCGGCAGATTGACAGCAATTAGAATCATCAGAGTACAAGCGTCCTTAATAAATATTTCAAGCCCAAGATCCGTGATGTGCTTCCCGAATATAGACGAACGCTAAGTAGCGAAGGATGTCCATCTGAAAACAACCCTGACCTTGGTGTTAATTGGAGAGCAGAGAATGGCAAGAGCTCAGAACCTTCTTAAAGTGGAACACAACTTTCCTGTGGCTTTGGGTGACAGCACAGTTCATATAGCTCAGCCTTTCCCTACCTTTTTACACCTAAGGAAACCCATCTAAAATCAATTAATTGTGGATCAGTGGCTACATTGGTGGTCAATTGGAAGAATGCTCCTTACTTTGGTGATCAGTGAGAAGAATGTCCCTTACATTGGTGATCAGTGGGAAGAATGTTCCTTACATTGGTGATCAGTGAGAAGAATGTTCCTTACATTGGTGATCAGTGAGAAGAATGTTCCTTACATTGGTGATCAGTGAGAAGAATGTTCCTTACATTGGTGATCAGTGGAAAGAATGTTCTCTACATTGGTGATCAGTGAGAAGAATGCTCCTTACATTGGTGGTCAGTGAGAAGAATGTTCCTTACATTGGTGATCAGTGGGAAGAAGGTTCCTTACATTGGTGATCAGTGAGAAGAATGTTCCTTACATTGGTGGTCAGTGAGAAGAATGTTCCTTACATTGGTGATCAGTGGGAAGAATGCTCCTTACATTGGTGATCAGTGAGAAGAATGTTCCTTACATTGGTGATCAGTGAGAAGAATGTTCCTTACATTGGTGTTCAGTAGGGATGAGCCGAACACCCCCCGGTTCGGTTCGCACCAGAACCTGCGAACGGACCGAAAGTTCGCACGAACGTTAGAACCCCATTGACGTCTATGGGACTCGAACGTTCAAAATCAAAAGTGCTCATTTTAAAGGCTAATTTGCATGGTATTGTCCTAAAAAGGGTTTGGGGACCCGGGTCCTACCCCAGGGGACATGTATCAATGCAAAAAAAACTTTTAAAAACGGCCGTTTTTTCGGGAGCAGTGATTTTAATGATGCTTAAAGTAAAAAAAAAAAAAGTGAAATATTCCTATAAATATCGTACCTGGGGGGTGTCTATAGTATGCCTGTAAAGTGACGCGTGTTTCCCATGTTTAGAACAGTCCCTGCACCAAATGTCATTTTTAAAGGAAAAAATCTCATTTAAAACTGCTTGCGGGTTTAATGTCATGTCGGGTCATGGCAATATGGATGAAAATCAGTGAGACAAACGGCATGGGTACCCCCCAGTCCATTACCAGGCCCTTTGGGTCTTGTATGGATATTAAGGGGAACCCCGCACCCAAATTAAAATAAGGAAAAGTGTGGGGCCACCAGGCCCTATATACTCTGAACAGAAGTATACAGGCGGTTCAAACAAGACAGGGACTGTAGGTTTGTTAAGTAGAATCTGTTTGTAATTTTGAACATTTTTAACGTGTTTAGCTCCAGCCAAAAAATCTTTTTTAAGCTTTTTGGAAAACATAGGGAAGGGTTATCACCCCTGTGACATTTGTTTTGCTGTCTTTCCTCCTCTTCAGAAGATTTCACCTCCCTTTTTGTCCCAATGAAAAATGTTTTTTGAAAATTTGGGTTTTTTGTGGAACAAGGATTGGAAAGCATCAGTGGAAAGGAGAAATGTTTTTCCCATATTAACCCTTTTTCCCTTCCTAGGGGTAGATTTCATCTCACTTCCTGTTGTCTCCTTCCGTTTGCAAGTAGGAGTCGTTTGTAAGTTAGATGTTTGAAAGTAGGGTCCTGCCCTATATACTCAGCAGAAATTTGGGCCTTAGGTGTTGCTGTGGCCACAACACTGTAAGCCCTCACAGGGCCCTGCTGTGAAATATCAGATCAAGAATTGTAATTACATGCCCCTGTTGAACAGGAGCTGAAAAATTAGGCCTTAGGCACTGGTGCTGGTGCCACAACACTGCAACCCCTCACAGACACTCTAGTTGGAACGCAGGAACGAGCCCTGCTGCAAAGTATTGCATCAAAAATTGTAATTACACGCCCCTGTTAAACAAGGGCTGATAAATTGGGCCTTAGGCACTGGTGCTGGTGCCACAACACTGCAACCCCTCACAGACACTCTAGTTGGAACGCAGGAACGAGCCCTGCTGCAAAGTATTGCATCAAAAATTGTAATTACACGCCCCTGTTAGACAGGGGCAGAAAAATTGGGCCTTAGGCACTGGTGCTGGTGCCACAACACTGCAACCCCTCACAGACACTCTAGTTGGAACGCAGGAACGAGCCCTGCTGCAAAGTATTGCATCAAAAATTGTAATTACATGCCCCTGTTAGACAGGGGCAGAAAAATTGGGCCTTAGGCACTGGTGCTGGTGCCACAACACTGCAACCCCTCACAGACACTCTAGTTGGAACGCAGGAACGAGCCCTGCTGCAAAGTATTGCATCAAAAATTGTAATTACACGCCCCTGTTAGACAGGGGCAGAAAAATTGGGCCTTAGGCACTGGTGCTGGTGCCACAACACTGCAACCCCTCACAGACACTCTAGTTGGAACGCAGGAACGAGCCCTGCTGCAAAGTATTGCATCAAAAATTGTAATTACATGCCCCTGTTAGACAGGGGCAGAAAAATTGGGCCTTAGGCACTGGTGCTGGTGCCACAACACTGCAACCCCTCACAGACACTCTAGTTGGAACGGAGGAACGAGCCCTGCTGCAAAGTATTGCATCAAAAATTGTAATTACACGCCCCTGTTAGACAGGGGCAGAAAAATTGGGCCTTAGGCACTGGTGCTGGTGCCACAACACTGCAACCCCTCACAGACACTCTAGTTGGAACGCAGGAATGAGCCCTGCTGCAAAGTATTGCATCAAAAATTGAAATTACACGCCCCTGTTAAACAGGGGCAGAAAAATTGGGCCTTAGGCACTGGTGCTGGTGCCACAACACTGCAACCCCTCACAGACACTCTAGTTGGAATGCAGGAACGAGCCCTGCTGCAAAGTATTGCATCAAAAATTGTAATTACACGCCCCTGTTAGACAGGGGCAGAAAAATTGGGCCTTAGGCACTGGTGCTGGTGCCACAACACTGCAACCCCTCACAGACACTCTAGTTGGAACGTAGGAACGAGCCCTGCTGCAAAGTATTGCATCAAAAACTGTAATTACATGCCCCTGTTAGACAGGGGCAGAAAAATTGGGCCTTAGGCACTGGTGCTGGTGCCACAACACTGCAACCCCTCACAGACACTCTAGTTGGAATGCAGGAACGAGCCCTGCTGCAAAGTATTGCATCAAAAATTGTAATTACACGCCCCTGTTAGACAGGGGCAGAAAAATTGGGCCTTAGGCACTGGTGCTGGTGCCACAACACTGCAACCCCTCACAGACACTCTAGTTGGAACGCAGGAACGAGCCCTGCTGCAAAGTATTGCATCAAAAATTGTAATTACATGCCCCTGTTAGACAGGGGCAGAAAAATCGGGCCTTAGGCACTGGTGCTGGTGCCACAACACTGCAACCCCTCACAGACACTCTAGTTGGAACGCAGGAACGAGCCCTGCTGCAAAGTATTGCATCAAAAATTGTAATTACACGCCCCTGTTAGACAGGGGCAGAAAAATTGGGCCTTAGGCACTGGTGCTGGTGCCACAACACTGCAACCCCTCACAGACACTCTAGTTGGAACGCAGGAACGAGCCCTGCTGCAAAGTATTGCATCAAAAAATGTAATTACACGCCCCTGTTAGACAGGGGCAGAAAAATTGGGCCTTAGGCACTGGTGCTGGTGCCACAACACTGCAACCCCTCACAGACACTCTAGTTGGAACGCAGGAACGAGCCCTGCTGCAAAGTATTGCATCAAAAATTGTAATTACACGCCCCTGTTAGACAGGGGCAGAAAAATTGGGCCTTAGGCACTGGTGCTGGTGCCACAACACTGCAACCCCTCACAGACACTCTAGTTGGAATGCAGGAACGAGCCCTGCTGCAAAGTATTGCATCAAAAATTGTAATTACACGCCCCTGTTAGACAGGGGCAGAAAAATTGGGCCTTAGGCACTGGTGCTGGTGCCACAACACTGCAACCCCTCACAGACACTCTAGTTGGAATGCAGGAACGAGCCCTGCTGCAAAGTATTACATCAAAAATTGTAATTACATGCCCCTGTTAAACAGGGGCTGAAAAATTGTGCCTTAGGCACTGGTGGTGGCGCCCAGAACCAAAAATGTTCTTACAAGCTATCAGCGTGATGATTGAGGAGGAAGAGGATAATTACTCAGGGATAGTCACTCAGCATCAGCATAGGCAGTCTTTGAAGGGATCTGAGATTTCAAAAAAAATTATTCGGTTACATCAGCATCAGGTGCTTGGTAGCTGGTGGTGATCCAAGACTGATTCATTTTTATGAAGGTCAGCCGATCGACCGAGTCGGTGGACAGACGCACCCTGTGATCGGTTACCACGCCTCCAGCAGCACTGAATGTGCGTTCCGAAAGAACGCTGGATGCAGGACAGGCCAGTAGCTCAATTGCATACTGTGCAAGCTCTGGCCAGTGATCCATCCTCAAGACCCAGTAACCCAGAGGATTTTCGGTGGGAAAGGTGTCCAAGTCTGATCTTGCCCCTAGGTATTCCTGCACCATGTAAAACAGACGCTGGCGATGGTTGCTGGAACCGATCATACCTTGGGGCTGCGGACCAAAAAATTGTCTGAACGCATCGGTCAGACGGCCACCTTCTCCACCGCTCCTTCTTTGACTGACGGAAGCCTCAGCAACACGTTGTCCAGAAACAGGAGTTTGTAACCTCCCAGTCTCTGGGAACGCGTTGCACAGACCTTTCTACAAGGCCTCCCGAACATGTTTCATCCTCTGCGATGGCAAGATAAGGTCCGCAACCTTACCCTTGTAACGTGGATCAAGGAGGGTTGCCAGCCAGTATTGGTCCTTCTCCTTGATACCACGAATACAGTAGGTGACCGCGATATTGTGTCAATCTCGCCGCATTTCTCGGCGAGATTTGACACCTGCGAGCCCCGTCGCAGGAGCCAGCGCCGAGATGGTTCACTCATTGGGAAAGGAAAACTTTGTTTTCCTTCCGCGTTGAGTGACAGGCAGTGCTGACAGCTGTCTGGTATGAATCCTGAGGCGGGAACACCGCGCCAAATTTTAAATGAAAAAACTGGCGTGGGTTCCCCCCCAGGGGGCATACCAGGCCCTCAGGTCTGGCATGGATTGTAAGGGGAACCCCTACGCCGAAAAATCGGCGTGGGGTCCCCCCCAAATCCATACCAGACCCTTATCCGAGCATGCAGCCCGGCCGGCCAGGAGAGGGGGGGACGAGCGAGCGCCCCCCCCCTCCTAGGCCGTACCAGGCCGCATGCCCTCAACATGGGGGGGTGGGTGCCTTGGGGGAGGGGGGTGCCCTGCGGGGGCCCCCCCACCCCAAAGCACCTTGTCCCCATGTTGATGAGGACAAGGGCCTCTTCCCGACAACCCTGGCCGTTGGTTGTCGGGGTCTGCGGGCGGGGGGCTTATCGGAATCCGGGAGCCCCCTTTAATAAGGGGGCCCCCAGATCCCGGCCCCCCACCCAGTGTGAATAAGTTTGGGGTACATGGTACCCCTACCCATTCACCTGGGGAAAAGTGTCAATATAAAAAAAACACAGTACACAGGTTTTAAGAGTCATTTATTAGTCAGCTCCGGGATCTTCTTCCGACTTCGGGGGGTCTCCTTCCGACTTCTCCCGGTGTTCGGCCTCTTCTCCCGGGCCCCGCCGCTATCTTCTTCCAGCTCTATTGCCAGCGAGGGGCCTGGTCTGCTGCCGCTGTCTTGCCGCCGCTGTCTCGCCGCCGCCGCTGTCTCGCCGCTTCTTCTCTTCTTCTCTTCTTCCACGATGTTGACAGGACGCTCTCTCCGGCTCGAATGCTGTGTGCGAGCTGTGGAGCCATTTATATAGGCGGTGACCCCGCCCCCTTACGACGTCATTGTCCCAGCATGCGCAGGGACTCTGGGGTCACGCCCCCTTATGACGCCAGAGTCCCTGCGCATGCTGGCAGCGGCGACAAGACAGCGGCGGCGGCGAGACAGCGGCGGCAAGACAGCGGCAGCAGACCGGGCCCCTCGCTGGCAATAGAGCTGGAAGAAGATAGCGGCGGGGCCCGGGAGAAGAGGCCGAACACCGGGAGAAGTCGGAAGAAGATCCCGGAGCTAGGTATTAAATGACTCTTAAAACCTGTGTACTGTCTTTTTTTATATTGACACTTTTCCCCAGGTGAATGGGTAGGGGTACCATGTACCCCAAACTTATTCACACTGGGTGGGGGGCCGGGATCTAGGGGCCCCCTTATTAAAGGGGGCTCCCGGATTCCGATAAGCCCCCCGCCCGCAGACCCCGACAACCAACGGCCAGGGTTGTCGGGAAGAGGCCCTTGTCCTCATCAACATGGGGACAAGGTGCTTTGGGGTGGGGGGGCTCGCTCGTCCCCCCCTCTCCTGGCCGGCCGGGCTGCATGCTCGGATATGGGTCTGGTATGGATTTGGGGGGAACCCCCACGCCGATTTTTCGGCGTAGGGGGTTCCCCTTACAATCCATGCCAGACCTAAGGGCCTGGTATGCCCCCTTGGGAGGAACCCACGCCGTTTTTTTCATTTAAAATTTGGCGCGGTGTTCCCGCCTCAGGATTCATGTCAGACAGCTGTCAGCACTGCCTGTCACTCATCGCGGAAGGAAAACAAATTTTTCCTTTCCCGATGAGTGAGCCAGCGCGACATGCACAGTAGCCTGTCGCCGAGAACCAGCGCGATGCTATCGCGCTGGAATCACAATCTCGCGGTCAGGTACTGTACGAGGATCCTTACGCAGGCTTTGCAGGATCAGGGAGGCCATGCAGCGTAGGTTTGCTGAGGCATTCGGTCCAGAGTCCTCTGGGTCACTAAGGACGACATGGTCCGCAGCCACCTCCTCCCAGCCACGTACAAGTCCATGTGTTTCTTGGGACTGATCCCTTAAAGACTGCTGCTGATGCTGAGTGCCAGGCTCCACCTCCATACTGACACAATCTTCCTCCTCCTCCTCCTCGTCCTCTTCCTGTGTGATCGGCGGGCACGCAGGAACACTGTCTGGATAAAGGGGGCCTTGAAAGCTAAGGAAGTCCTCCTCTTCCTGCCTCTGTTCTGCCTCAAGTGCCCTGTCCATTATTCCACGCAGCGTGTGCTCCAACAGGTGGACAAGGGGGACAGTGTCACTGATGCATGCACTGTCACTGCTCACCATCCTCGTGGCCTCCTCAAATGGTGACAGGACAGTGCATGCATCCCTGATCATGGCCCAATGGCGTGGGGAAAAAAAACCAAGCTCCCCTGACCCTGTCCTGGTGCCATAGTCGCACAGGTACTCATTGATGGCCCTCTGCTGCGTGTGCAGCCGCTGCAGCATGGCCAACGTTGAGTTCCACCTGGTGGGCATGTCACAGATTAGGCGGTTCTTGGGCAGGTTAAACTCCTTTTGGAGGTCCGTCAGCCGAGCTCTGGCATTATATGACCGGCGGAAATGCACACAGACTTTCCTGGCCTGCCTCAGGACATCCTGTAAGCCCGGGTACCTGCCCAAGAACCGCTGCACCACCAAGTTAAGGACGTGAGCCAAACAGGGCACATGGGTCATTTGTCCCTGTCGGAGGGCAGAGAGGAGGTTGGTGCCATTGTCGCAAACCACCATTCCTGCCTTAAGTTGGCATGGCGTCAACCACCTCTGAACCTGCCCCTGCAGAGCTGACAGAACCTCTGCCCCAGTGTGCTCCTGTCCCCCAAGCACACCAGCTCAAGCACCGCATGGCATCTTTTGGCCTGCGTACTTGCGTAGCCCCTTGAACGACTTCCGAGCACCGCTGGTTCCGAGGAAGAGGCCATGGAGGAAGAAGAAGGAGGAGGGGGTGGAGGAGAGAGGTGTGTCACAATCACTAGCATTTTGGAGGCGTGGTGGTGGAACAACCTCCAACACTACTGCACCTTGTCCTGCATCCTTCCCAGCTGCCAGCAGAGTCACCCAATGCGCCATGAAACTTAGGTAACGTCCCTGTCCATGCCTGCTGGACCATGAGTCAGCGGTAATATGCACCTTACCGCTGACCGCCCTGTCCAGCGAGGCATGGACATTGCCTTCCACATGCCGGTATAGAGCCGGAATCGCCTTCCGTGAGAAAAAGTGGCGTTTGGGTACCTGCCACTGAGGAACCGCACATTCCACAAACTCACGGAAGGGGGCAGAGTCTACCAACTGAAAAGGCAGCAGTTGAAGTGCTAGCAATTTTGCCAAGCTAGCATTCAACCGCTGGGCATGTGGATGGCTGGGAGCAAATTTCTTTCGGCGGTGCAGCAGCTGGGGCAGGGAAATTTGCCTGATACAATCTGACGTCGGTGTACCAAAAGCAGATTGCCCACAAGTACTTGGCTGTGACACACCTAATTCTACACCTTCATTCCTCTCAGTGCAGGTCTCAGAGAGGACTGAAGGTATAGTGGGGTTGGAAATCTCAGCTGATGAGGAGCAAGGAGAGGTCCTCTTTGTTCTTTGGTGTGGGTCTTTTAGATACGCTTGCCAACGAACTGCATGGCAGGTCAACATATGTCTGGTCAAGCATGTGGTACCCAAGCGGGAGATGTTTTGGCCACGTGAGATACGCTTGAGACATATGTTGCAAATAGCAGCGGTGCGATCTGATGCACTCGTCTCAAAAAAGGCCCACACCAAAGAACTTTTTGAATAACGCGCAGAGACTGCAGCACCCTGCACATGTGGAGCTTTGGGGTGTGATGCAAGTCAATGTGCTGCCCTTAGGCTGGCCCCTGGAGGGCATCCTGCCTCGTTGGTGATGTGCCGCCTCCTCCTCCTCCTCTCTCCTATCAGGCACCCACGTTGAGTCAGTGACCTCATCATCCCCTCCCTCCTCATCACTGGAGCAAACCTGGCAGTATGCTGCAGCAGGGGGAGCATGACTGCCAGATTGCTGTCCTTCTTGGGCACCCCCTCTGTCCGTGCTCATGTTACTGCCTTCATCGAGCTCAGTATCATCATCAGAGCCTTCCAAACGCTGGGCATCCTCCAAGCGTCTCCCATGGCCACGTGCTGATGAGGATGCACCGTCTCCACAACCAGCACTAGACACAGAGCCTGCTTGCCCTCTCTTATTGGCTTGTGACTGTCTGCCTCTCCTTCTTGGCCTTCCAGACATACTAATGGCCTGTAGCTGCACTAAGCTGGGATATATATATATATATATATATATATATATATATATATATATATATATATATATATATATATATATGTACTGATACTGCAGCTAGCAAAATCAACTGCCTGCCTGTATTATGAGAACACCACCAACCTTCTACAGGTAGCTTTAGCTGAACACTGTGAGGTGGACGCACCCCACTAACTTGTAGGTTTAGCTGAACACTGAGCAGGACGCACTGCACTAACTGCCTGACTGTGGTACTAATAGGATCAAAAGAACACCAGCAATTTTCTTCAGGTAGCTGTATTTACTGTAACAAGACAAGCCTGCCTGTCAGTAAGAAGATAACAGAAACGGATCTAGCTGAACACTGTGAGCAGGACGCACCCCACTAGCTTGTAGGTTTAGCTGAACACTGTGAGGTGGACGCACCCCACTAACTTGTAGGTTTAGCTGAACACTGTGAGCAGGACGCACCCCACTAACTTGTAGGTTTAGCAGAACACTGTGAGCAGGACGCACTGCACTAACTGTAAATAGTCTAGCTGCCTGACTGTGGTACTAATAGGATCAAAAGAACACCAGTAATTTTCTTCAGGTAGCTGTAAATACTGTAACAAGACAAGCCTGCCTGTCAGTAAGAAGATAACAGGAACGGATCTAGCTGAACACTGTGAGCAGGATGCACTGCACTAAATGTAAATAGTCTAGCTGCCTGACTGTGGTACTAATAGGATCAAAAGAACACCAGTAATTTTCTTCAGGTAGCTGTAAATACTGTAACAAGACAAGCCTGCCTGTCAGTAGGAAGATAACAGGAACGGATCTAGCTGAACACTGTGAGCAGGACGCACTGCACTAAATGTAAATAGTCTAGCTGCCTGACTGTGGTACTAATAGGATCAAAAGAACACCAGTAATTTTCTTCAGGTAGCTGTAAATACTGTAACAAGACAAGCCTGCCTGTCAGTAGGAAGATAACAGGAATGGATCTAGCTGAACACTGTGAGCAGGACGCACTGCACTAAATGTAAATAGTCTAGAAGATAACAGGAACGGATCTAGCTAAACTGAATACAGTGTATATATATATATGCAACACCTGGGATGCATATATATATACACAATACACTTTAAGTGCAGCTAACTGACTGACTGTCCTGCCTAATCTAGCTAACTCAAATGAAATGACACTGTGTCTCTCTCTCTCTAAGCACACCGGAAGACACTGCACAGGGCCGCCGTGCAGGCGGCCTTATATAGTGTGGGGCGTGTACTAAATCCCCTGAGCCATAATTGGCCAAAGCCTCCTTGGCTTTGGCCAATTACGGCTCTCTGTTCAGGCGGCGCTGTGATTGGCCAAGCATGCGGGTCATAGTGCATGCTTGGCCAATCATCAGCAAGCAATGCACTGCGATGCCGCAGTGAATTATGGGCCGTGACGCGCCACACGAATTTGGCGCGAACGGCCCATATCGTTCGCAATTCGGCGAACGACCGAACAGCCGATGTTCGAGTCGAACATGGGTTCGACTCGAACACGAAGCTCATCCCTAGTGGTCAGTGAGAAGAATGTCCCTTACATTGGTGATCAGTGGGAAGAATGTTCCTTACATTGGTGATCAGTGGGAAGAATGTTCCTTACATTGGTGATCAGTGAGAAGAATGGTCCTTACATTGGTGATCAGTAGGGATGAGCCGAACACCCCCCGGTTCGGTTCGCACCAGAACCCGCGAACGGACCGAAAGTTCGCACGAACGTTAGAACCCCATTGACGTCTATGGGACTCGAACGTTCGAAATCAAAAGTGCTCATTTTAAAGGCTAATTTGCATGGTATTGTCCTAAAAAGGGTTTGGGGACCCGGGTCCTACCCCAGGGGACATGTATCAATGCAAAAAAAACTTTTAAAAACGGCCGTTTTTTCGGGAGCAGTGATTTTAATGATGCTTAAAGTAAAAAAAAAAAGTGAAATATTCCTTTAAATATCGTACCTGGGGGGTGTCTATAGTATGCCTGTAAAGTGGCGCGTGTTTCCCATGTTTAGAACAGTCCCTGCACCAAATGTCATTTTTAAAGGAAAAAATCTCATTTAAAACTGCTTGCGGGTTTAATGTCATGTCGGGTCATGGCAATATGGATGAAAATCAGTGAGACAAACGGCATGGGTACCCCCCAGTCCATTACCAGGCCCTTTGGGTCTTGTATGGATATTAAGGGGAACCCCGCACCCAAATTAAAATAAGGAAAGGTGTGGGGCCACCAGGCCCTATATACTCTGAACAGCAGTATACAGGCGGTGCAAACAAGACAGGGACTGTAGGTTTGTTGTTAAGTAGAATCTCTTTGTAATTTTGAACGGGTACATTTTTAACGTGTTTAGCTCCAGCCAAAAAATCTTTTTTAAGCTTTTTGGAAAACATAGGGAAGGGTTATCACCCCTGTGACATTTGTTTTGCTGTCTTTCCTCCTCTTCAGAAGATTTCACCTCACTTTTTTGTCCCAATGAAAAATGTTTTTTGAAAATTTGGGTTTTTTTGTGGAACAAGGATTGGAAAGCATCAGTGGAAAGGAGAAATTGTTTTCCCATATTAACTCTTACAGGAGAGAATTTCCCTTCCTAGGGGTAGATTTCATCTCACTTCCTGTTGTCTCCTTCCGTTTGCAAGTAGGAGTCGTTTGTAAGTTAGATGTTTGAAAGTAGGGTCCTGCCCTATATACTCAGCAGAAATTTGGGCCTTAGGTGTTGCTGTGGCCACAACACTGTAAGCCCTCACAGGGCCCTGCTGTGAAATATTAGATCAAGAATTGTAATTACATGCCCCTGTTGAACAGGAGCTGAAAAATTAGGCCTTAGGCACTGGTGCTGGTGTCACAACACTGCAACCCCTCACAGACACTCTAGTTGGAACGCAGGAACGAGCCCTGCTGCAAAGTATTGCTTCAAAAATTGTAATTACACGCCCCTGTTAGACAGGGGCAGAAAAATTGGACCTTAGGCACTGGTGCTGGTGCCACAACACTGCAACCCCTCACAGACACTCTAGTTGGAACGCAGGAACGAGCCCTGCTGCAAAGTATTGCTTCAAAAATTGTAATTACACGCCCCTGTTAGACAGGGGCAGAAAAATTGGGCCTTAGGCACTGGTGCTGGTGCCACAACACTGCAACCCCTCACAGACACTCTAGTTGGAACGCAGGAACGAGCCCTGCTGCAAAGTATTGCTTCAAAAATTGTAATTACACGCCCCTGTTAAACAGGGGCTGAAAAATTGTGCCTTAGGCACTGGTGGTGGCGCCCAGAACCAAAAATGTTCTTACAAGCTATCAGCGTGATGATTGAGGAGGAAGAGGATAATTACTCAGGGATAGTCACTCAGCATCAGCATAGGCAGTCTTTGAAGGGATCTGAGATTTCAAAAAAAATTATTCGGTTACATCAGCATCAGGTGCTTGGTAGCTGGTGGTGATCCAAGACTGATTCATTTTTATGAAGGTCAGCCGATCGACCGAGTCGGTGGACAGACGCACCCTGTGATCGGTTACCACGCCTCCAGCAGCACTGAATGTGCGTTCCGAAAGAACGCTGGATGCAGGACAGGCCAGTAGCTCAATTGCATACTGTGCAAGCTCTGGCCAGTGATCCATCCTCAAGACCCAGTAACCCAGAGGATTTTCGGTGGGAAAGGTGTCCAAGTCTGATCTTGCCCCTAGGTATTCCTGCACCATGTAAAACAGACGCTGGCGATGGTTGCTGGAACCGATCATACCTTGGGGCTGCGGACCAAAAAATTCTCTGAACGCA
The DNA here is from genome assembly GCA_037952835.1 of Lithobates septentrionalis. NCBI lineage: Eukaryota > Metazoa > Chordata > Amphibia > Anura > Ranidae > Lithobates > Lithobates septentrionalis. The sequence goes on along the minus strand of JBBDGP010001716.1, from coordinate 99,334 downwards.
TCGGTCAGACGGCCACCTTCTCCACCGCTCCTTCTTTGACTGACCGAAGCCTCAGCAACACGTTGTCCAGAAACAGGAGTTTGTAACCTCCCAGTCTCTGGGAACGCGTTGCACAGACCTTTCTGCAAGGCCTCCCGAAGATGTTTCATCCTCTGCTCCCTCTGCGATGGCAAGATAAGGTCCGCAACCTTACCCTTGTAACGTGGATCAAGGAGGGTTGCCAGCCAGTATTGGTCCTTCTCCTTGATACCACGAATACGAGGATCCTTACGCAGGCTTTGCAGGATCAGGGAGGCCATGCAGCGTAGGTTTGCTGAGGCATTCGGTCCGGAGTCCTCTGGGTCACTAAGGACAACAACGTCCGCAGCCACGTACAAGTCCATGTGTTCCTTGGGACTGATCCCTTAAAGACTGCTGCTGATGCTGAGTGCCAGGCTCCACCTCCATACTGACACAATCTTCCTCCTCCTCCTCCTCCTCCTCGTCCTCTTCCTGTGTGATCGGCGGGCACGCAGGAACACTGTCTGGATAAAGGGGGCCTTGAGAGCTAAGGAAGTCCTCCTCTTCCTGCCTCTGTTCTGCCTCAAGTGCCCTGTCCATTATTCCACGCAGCGTGTGCTCCAACAGGTGGACAAGGGGGACAGTGTCACTGATGCATGCACTGTCAGTGCTCACCATCCTCGTGGCCTCCTCGAATGGTGACAGGACAGTGCATGCATCCCTGATCATGGCCCACTGGCGTGGGGGAAAAAAAACCAAGCTCCCCTGACCCTGTCCTGGTGCCATAGTCGCACAGGTACTCATTGATGGCCCTCTGCTGCGTGTGCAGCCGCTGCAGCATGGCCAACGTTGAGTTCCACCTGGTGGGCATGTCACAGATTAGGCGGTTCTTGGGCAGGTTAAACTCCTTTTGGAGGTCCGTCAGCCGAGCACTGGCATTATATGACCGGCGGAAATGCACACAGACTTTCCTGGCCTGCCTCAGGACATCCTGTAAGCCCGGGTACCTGCCCAAGAACCGCTGCACCACCAAGTTAAGGACGTGAGCCAAACAGGGCACATGGGTCAGTTGTCCCTGTCGGAGGGCAGAGAGGAGGTTGGTGCCATTGTCGCAAACCACCATTCCTGCCTTAAGTTGGTGTGGCGTCAACCACCTCTGAACCTGCCCCTGCAGAGCTGACAGAACCTCTGCCCCAGTGTGGCTCCTGTCCCCCAAGCACACCAGCTCAAGCACCGCATGGCATCTTTTGGCCTGCGTACTTGCGTAGCCCCTTGAACGCCTACGGAGCACCGCTGGTTCCAAGGAAGAGGCCATGGAGGAAGAAGAGGAGGGGGTGGAGGAGAGAGGTGTGTTACAATCAGCATTTTGGAGGCATGGTGGCGGAACAACCTCCAACACTACTGCACCTTGTCCTGCATTCTTCCCAGCTGCCAGCAGAGTCACCCAATGCGCCGTGAAACTTAGGTAACGTCCCTGTCCATGCCTGCTGGACCATGAGTCAGCGGTAATATGCACCTTACCGCTGACCGCCCTGTCCAGCGAGGCATGGACATTGCCTTCCACATGCCGGTAGAGAGCCGGAATCGCCTTCCGTGAGAAAAAGTGGCGTTTGGGTACCTGCCACTGAGGAACCGCACATTCCACAAACTCACGGAAGGGGGCAGAGTCTACCAACTGAAAAGGCAGCAGTTGAAGTGCTAGCAATTTTGCCAAGCTAGCATTCAACCGCTGGGCATGTGGATGGCTGGGAGCAAACTTCTTTCGGCGGTGCAGCAGCTGGGGCAGGGAAATTTGCCTGGTACAATCTGACGTCGGTGTACCAAAAGCAGATTGCCCACAAGTACTTGGCTGTGACACACCTAATTCTACACCTTCATTCCTCTCACTGCAGGTCTCAGAGAGGACTGAAGGTCTAGTGGGGTTGGAAATCTCAGCTGATGAGGAGCAAGGAGAGATCCTCTTTGTTCTTTGGTGTGGGTCTTTTAGATACGCTTGCCAACGAACTGCATGGCAGGTCAACATATGTCTGGTCAAGCATGTGGTACCCAAGCGGGAGATGTTTTGGCCACGCGAGATACGCTTGAGACATATGTTGCAAATAGCAGCGGTGCGATCTGATGCACTCGTCTCAAAAAAGGCCCACACCAAAGAACTTTTTGAATAACGCGCAGAGACTGCAGCGCCCTGCACATGTGGAGCTTTGGGGTGTGATGCAGTCAAGGTGCTACCCTTAGGCTGGCCCCTGGAGGGCATCCTGCCTCGTTGGTGATGTGCCGCCGCCTCCTCCTCCTCCTCCTCCTCCTCCTCCTCTCTCCTATCAGGCACCCACGTTGAGTCAGTGACCTCATCATCCCCTCCCTCCTCATCACTGGAGCAAACCTGGCAGTATGCTGCAGCAGGGGGAGCATGACTGCCAGATTGCTGTCCTTCTTGGGCACCCCCTCTGTCCGTGCTCATGTTACTGCCTTCATCGAGCTCAGTATCATCATCAGAGCCTTCCAAACTCTGGGCATCCTCCTGGAGCATGTACCCAACACTGTGGTCAAACAGTTCGAGGGAATCCTCAGGAGGACATGGTGGAGCTAGGGAAGGAGTCACTGATGACATTGAGCTGAGGGAAGAGGCCGCTGCTTTGCCAGACAAAGCACCCTGGGCATGGGTGAGAGAGGATGAGGAGGATGAGGACGGCTTGGTCATCCACTCGACCAAGTCTTCCGCATGTTGCGGCTCAACACGGCCAGCTGCCGAAAAAAAGGCCAAGCGTGTCCCATGGCCACGTGCTGATGAGGATGCACCGTCTCCACTACCAGCACTAGACACAGAGCCTGCTTGCCCTCTCTTATTGGCTTGTGACTGTCTGCCTCTCCTTCTTGGCCTTCCAGACATACTAATGGCCTGTAGCTGCACTAAGCTGGGATAGAACACCTGTAATTTTCTTCAGGTAGCTTTATATACTGTAACCAGACAAGCCTGCCTGTCAGTAGGAAGATAACAGGAACGGATCTAGCTGAACACTGTGAGCAGGACGCACTGCACTAAATGTAAATAGCAGGAACGGATCTAGCTGAACACTGTGAGCAGGACGCACTGACTGCACTAAATGTAAATAGCAGGAACAGATCTAGCTGAACACTGTGAGCAGGACGCACTGCACTAAATGTAAATAGCAGGAACGGATCTAGCTGAACACTGTGAGCAGGACGCACTGCACTAAATGTAAATAGCAGGAACGGATCTAGCTGAACACTGTGAGCAGGATGCACTGACTGCACTAAATGTAAATAGCAGGAACAGATCTAGCTGAACACTGTGAGCAGGACGCACTGCACTAAATGTAAATAGCAGGAACGGATCTAGCTGAACACTGTGAGCAGGACGCACTGCACTAAATGTAAATAGCAGGAACAGATCTAGCTGAACACTGTGAGCAGGACGCACTGCACTAAATGTAAATAGCAGGAACGGATCTAGCTGAACACTGTGAGCAGGACGCACTGCACTAAATGTAAATAGCAGGAACGGATCTAGCTGAACACTGTGAGCAGGACGCACTGCACTAAATGTAAATAGCAGGAACGGATCTAGCTGAACACTGTGAGCAGGAAGCACTGACTGCACTAAATGTAAATAGCAGGAACAGATCTAGCTGAACACTGTGAGCAGGACGCACTGCACTAAATGTAAATAGCAGGAACGGATCTAGCTGAACACTGTGAGCAGGACGCACTGCACTAAATGTAAATAGCAGGAACGGATCTAGCTGAACACTGTGAGCAGGACGCACTGCACTAAATGTAAATAACAGGAACGGATCTAGCTGAACACTGTGAGCAGGACGCACTGCACTAAATGTAAATAGCAGGAACGGATCTAGCTGAACACTGTGAGCAGGACGCACTGCACCAAATGTAAATAGTCTAGATAGAAGATAACAGGAACGGATCTAGCTAAACTGAATACAGTGTATATATATATATATGCAACACCTGGGATGCATATATATACACAATACACTGTAAGTGCAGCTAACTGACTGACTGTTCTGCCTAATCTATCTAACTCAAATCAAATGACACTGTCTGTCTCTCTCTCTATCTCTCAGCACACCGGAACACACACTACACAGGGCCGCCGTGCAGGCGGCCTTATATAGTGTGGGGCGTGTACTAAATCCCCTGAGCCATAATTGGCCAAAGCCACCCTGGCTTTGGCCAATTACAGCTCTCTCTACTGACGGCGCTGTGATTGGCCAAGCATGCGGGTCATAGTGCATGCTTGGCCAATCATCAGCCAGCAATGCACTGCGATGCCGCAGTGAATTATGGGCCGTGACGCGCCACACGAATTTGGCGCGAACGGCCCATATCGTTCGCAATTCGACGGACGGTCGAACAGCCGATGTTCGAGTCGAACATGGGTTCGACTCGAACACGAAGCTCATCCCTAGTGATCAGTGAGAAGAATGTTCCTTACATTGGTGATCAGTGGAAAGAATGTTCCTTACATTGGTGATCAGTGAGAAGAATGTTCCTTACATTGGTGATCAGTGAGAAGAATGTTCCTTACATTGATGATCAGTGAGAAGAATGTTCCTTACATTGGTGATCAGTGGGAAGAATGTTCCTTACATTGGTGATCAGTGAGAAGAATGTTCCTTACATTGGTGATCAGTGAGAAGAATGTTCCTTACATTGGTGATCAGTGGGAAGAATGCTCCTTACATTGGTGATCAGTGGGAAGAATCTTCCTTACATTGGTGATCAGTAGGGATGAGCCGAACACCCCCCGGTTCGGTTCGCACCAGAACCCGCGAACGGACCGAAAGTTCGCACGAACGTTAGAACCCCATTGACGTCTATGGGACTCGAACGTTCGAAATCAAAAGTGCTCATTTTAAAGGCTAATTTGCATGGTATTGTCCTAAAAAGGGTTTGGGGACCCGGGTCCTACCCCAGGGGACATGTATCAATGCAAAAAAAACTTTTAAAAACGGCCGTTTTTTCGGGAGCAGTGATTTTAATGATGCCTAAAGTAAAAAAAAAAAAAGTGAAATATTCCTTTAAATATCGTACCTGGGGGGTGTCTATAGTATGCCTGTAAAGTGACGCGTGTTTCCCGTGTTTAGAACAGTCCCTGCACCAAATGTCATTTTTAAAGGAAAAAATCTCATTTAAAACTGCTTGCGGGTTTAATGTCATGTCGGGTCATGGCAATATGGATGAAAATCAGTGAGACAAACGGCATGGGTACCCCCCAGTCCATTACCAGGCCCTTTGGGTCTTGTATGGATATTAAGGGGAACCCCGCACCCAAATTAAAATAAGGAAAGGCCCTATATACTCTGAACAGCAGTATACAGGCGGTGCAAACAAGACAGGGACTGTAGGTTTGTTGTTAAGTAGAATCTCTTTGTAATTTTGAACGGGTACATTTTTAACGTGTTTAGCTCCAGCCAAAAAATCTTTTTTAAGCTTTTTGGAAAACATAGGGAAGGGTTATCACCCCTGTGACATTTGTTTTGCTGTCTTTCCTCCTCTTCAGAAGATTTCACCTCACTTTTTGTCCCAATGAAAAATGTTTTTTGAAAATTTGGATTTTTTTGTGGAACAAGGATTGGAAAGCATCAGTGGAAAGGAGAAATTTTTTTCCCATATTAACTCTTACAGGAGAGAATTTCCCTTCCTAGGGGTAGATTTCATCTCACTTCCTGTTGTCTCCTTCCGTTTGCAAGTAGGAGTCGTTTGTAAGTTAGATGTTTGAAAGTAGGGTCCTGCCCTATATACTCAGCAGAAATTTGGGCCTTAGGTGTTGCTGTGGCCACAACACTGTAAGCCCTCACAGGGCCCTGCTGTGAAATATTAGATCAAGAATTGTAATTACATGCCCCTGTTGAACAGGAGCTGAAAAATTAGGCCTTAGGCACTGGTGCTGGTGCCACAACACTGCAACCCCTCACAGACACTCTAGTTGGAACGCAGGAACGAGCCCTGCTGCAAAGTATTGCATCAAAAATTGTAATTACACGCCCCTGTTAGACAGGGGCAGAAAAATTGGGCCTTAGGCACTGGTGCTGGTGCCACAACACTGCAACCCCTCACAGACACTCTAGTTGGAATGCAGGAACGAGCCCTGCTGCAAAGTATTGCATCAAAAATTGTAATTACACGCCCCTGTTAGACAGGGGCAGAAAAATTGGGCCTTAGGCACTGGTGCTGGTGCCACAACACTGCAACCCCTCACAGACACTCTAGTTGGAATGCAGGAACGAGCCCTGCTGCAAAGTATTACATCAAAAATTGTAATTACACGCCCCTGTTAAACAGGGGCTGAAAAATTGTGCCTTAGGCACTGGTGGTGGCGCCCAGAACCAAAAATGTTCTTACAAGCTATCAGCGTGATGATTGAGGAGGAAGAGGATAATTACTCAGGGATAGTCACTCAGCATCAGCATAGGCAGTCTTTGAAGGGATCTGAGATTTCAAAAAAAATTATTCGGTTACATCAGCATCAGGTGCTTGGTAGCTGGTGGTGATCCAAGACTGATTCATTTTTATGAAGGTCAGCCGATCGACCGAGTCGGTGGACAGACGCACCCTGTGATCGGTTACCACGCCTCCAGCAGCACTGAATGTGCGTTCCGAAAGAACGCTGGATGCAGGACAGGCCAGTAGCTCAATTGCATACTGTGCAAGCTCTGGCCAGTGATCCATCCTCAAGACCCAGTAACCCAGAGGATTTTCGGTGGGAAAGGTGTCCAAGTCTGATCTTGCCCCTAGGTATTCCTGCACCATGTAAAACAGACGCTGGCGATGGTTGCTGGAACCGATCATACCTTGGGGCTGCGGACCAAAAAATTGTCTGAACGCATCGGTCAGACGGCCACCTTCTCCACCGCTCCTTCTTTGACTGACCGAAGCCTCAGCAACACGTTGTCCAGAAACAGGAGTTTGTAACCTCCCAGTCTCTGGGAACGCATTGCACAGACCTTTCTGCAAGGCCTCCCGAAGATGTTTCATCCTCTGCTCCCTCTGCGATGGCAAGATAAGGTCCGCAACCTTACCCTTGTAACGTGGATCAAGGAGGGTTGCCAGCCAGTATTGGTCCTTCTCCTTGATACCACGAATACGAGGATCCTTACGCACGCTTTGCAGGATCAGGGAGGCCATGCAGCGTAGGTTTGCTGAGGCATTCGGTCCGGAGTCCTCTGGGTCACTAAGGACGACAACGTCCGCAGCCACCTCCTCCCAGCCACGTACAAGTCCATGTGTTTCTTGGGACTGATCCCTTAAAGACTGCTGCTGATGCTGAGTGCCAGGCTCCACCTCCATACTGACACAATCTTCCTCCTCCTCCTCCTCGTCCTCTTCCTGTGTGATCGGCGGGCACGCAGGAACACTGTCTGGATAAAGGGGGCCTTGAGAGCTAAGGAAGTCCTCCTCTTCCTGCCTCTGTTCTGCCTCAAGTGCCCTGTCCATTATTCCACGCAGCGTGTGCTCCAACAGGTGGACAAGGGGGACAGTGTCACTGATGCATGCACTGTCACTGCTCACCATCCTCGTGGCCTCCTCGAATGGTGACAGGACAGTGCATGCATCCCTGATCATGGCCCACTGGCGTGGGGAAAAAAAACCAAGCTCCCCTGACCCTGTCCTGGTGCCATAGTCGCACAGGTACTCATTGATGGCCCTCTGCTGCGTGTGCAGCCGCTGCAGCATGGCCAACGTTGAGTTCCACCTGGTGGGCATGTCACAGATTAGGCGGTTCTTGGGCAGGTTAAACTCCTTTTGGAGGTCCGTCAGCCGAGCACTGGCATTATATGACCGGCGGAAATGCACACAGACTTTCCTGGCCTGCCTCAGGACATCCTGTAAGCCCGGGTACCTGCCCAAGAACCGCTGCACCACCAAGTTAAGGACGTGAGCCAAACAGGGCACATGGGTCATTTGTCCCTGTCGGAGGGCAGAGAGGAGGTTGGTGCCATTGTCGCAAACCACCATTCCTGCCTTAAGTTGGCGTGGCGTCAACCACCTCTGAACCTGCCCCTGCAGAGCTGACAGAACCTCTGCCCCAGTGTGGCTCCTGTCCCCCAAGCACACCAGCTCAAGCACCGCATGGCATCTTTTGGCCTGCGTACTTGCGTAGCCCCTTGAACGCCTACGGAGCACCGCTGGTTCCGAGGAAGAGGCCATGGAGAAAGAAGAAGAGGAGGGGGTGGAGGAGAGAGGTGTGTCACAATCAGCATTTTGGAGGCGTGGTGGCGGAACAACCTCCAACACTACTGCACCTTGTCCTGCATCCTTCCCAGCTGCCAGCAGAGTCACCCAATGCGCCGTGAAACTTAGGTAACGTCCCTGTCCATGCCTGCTGGACCATGAGTCAGCGGTAATATGCACCTTACCGCTGACCGCCCTGTCCAGCGAGGCATGGACATTGCCTTTCACATGCCGGTAGAGAGCCAGAATCGCCTTCCGTGAGAAAAAGTGGCGTTTGGGTACCTGCCACTGAGGAACCGCACATTCCACAAACTCACGGAAGGGGGCAGAGTCTACCAACTGAAAAGGCAGCAGTTGAAGTGCTAGCAATTTTGCCAAGCTAGCATTCAACCGCTGGGCATGTGGATGGCTGGGAGCAAACTTCTTTCGGCGGTGCAGCAGCTGGGGCAGGGAAATTTGCCTGGTACAATCTGACGTCGGTGTACCAAAAGCAGATTGCCCACAAGTACTTGGCTGTGACACACCTAATTCTACACCTTCATTCCTCTCACTGCAGGTCTCAGAGAGGACTGGAGGTCTAGTGGGGTTGGAAATCTCAGCTGATGAGGAGCAAGGAGAGATCCTCTTTGTTCTTTGGTGTGGGTCTTTTAGATACGCTTGCCAACGAACTGCATGGCAGGTCAACATATGTCTGGTCAAGCATGTGGTACCCAAGCGGGAGATGTTTTGGCCACGTGAGATACGCTTGAGACATATGTTGCAAATAGCAGCGGTGCGATCTGATGCACTCATCTCAAAAAAGGCCCACACCAAAGAACTTTTTGAATAACGCGCAGAGACTGCAGCGCCCTGCACATGTGGAGCTTTGGGGTGTGATGCAGTCAATGTGCTGCCCTTAGGCTGGCCCCTGGAGGGCATCCTGCCTCGTTGGTGATGTGCCGCCTCCTCCTCCTCCTCCTCCTCCTCCTCTCTCCTATCAGGCACCCACGTTGAGTCAGTGACCTCATCATCCCCTCCCTCCTCATCACTGGAGCAAACCTGGCAGTATGCTGCAGCAGGGGGAGCATGACTGCCAGATTGCTGTCCTTCTTGGGCACCCCCTCTGTCCGTGCTCATGTTACTGCCTTCATCGAGCTCAGTATCATCATCAGAGCCTTCCAAACGCTGGGCATCCTCCTGGAGCATGTACCCAACACTGTGGTCAAACAGTTCGAGGGACTCCTCAGGAGGACATGGTGGAGCTAGGGAAGGAGTCACTGATGACATTGAGCTGAGGGAAGAGGCCGCTGCTTTGCCAGACAAAGCACCCTGGGCATGGGTGAGAGAGGATGAGGAGGATGAGGACGGCTTGGTCATCCACTCGACCAAGTCTTCCGCATGTTGCGGCTCAACACGGCCAGCTGCCGAAAAAAAGGCCAAGCGTGTCCCATGGCCATGTGCTGATGAGGATGCACCGTCTCCACGACCAGCACTAGACACAGAGCCTGCTTGCCCTCTCTTATTGGCTTGTGACTGTCTGCCTCTCCTTCTTGGCCTTCCAGACATACTAATGGCCTGTAGCTGCACTAAGCTGGGATAGAACACCAGTAATTTTCTTCAGGTAGCTTTATATACTGTAACCAGACAAGCCTGCCTGTCAGTAGGAAGATAACAGGAACGGATCTAGCTGAACACTGTGAGCAGGACGCACTGTACTAAATGTAAATAGTCTAGAAGATAACAGGAACGGATCTAGCTGAACACTGTGAGCAGGACGCACTGCACTAAATGTAAATAGTCTAGAAGATAACAGGAACGGATCTAGCTGAACACTGTGAGCAGGACGCACTGCACTAAATGTAAATAGTCTAGAAGATAACAGGAACGGATCTAGCTAAACTGAATACAGTGTATATATATATATATGTAACACCTGGGATGCATATATATACACAATACACTGTAAGTGCAGCTAACTGACTGACTGTTCTGCCTAATCTATCTAACTCAAATCAAATGACACTGTCTCTCTCTCTCTCTCTCTCTCTCTATCTCTCAGCACACCGGAACACACACTACACAGGGCCGCCGTGCAGGCGGCCTTATATAGTGTGGGGCGTGTACTAAATCCCCTGAGCCATAATTGGCCAAAGCCACCCTGGCTTTGGCCAATTACAGCTCTCTCTACTGACGGCGCTGTGATTGGCCAAGCATGCGGGTCATAGTGCATGCTTGGCCAATCATCAGCCAGCAATGCACTGCGATGCCGCAGTGAATTATGGGCCGCGACGCGCCACACGAATTTGGCGCGAACGGCCCATATCGTTCGCAATTCGACGGACGGTCGAACAGCCGATGTTCGAGTCGAACATGGGTTCGACTCGAACACGAAGCTCATCCCTAGTGATCAGTGGGAAGAATGTCCCTCGATTCTTGGCGGTTCCTGCTGAACCGGCCAGAACTCGAACCATCTAGGGCAACTTTTATGCTTCGGAACAATTTGCAACATCGTTGACCTGGCTAACCTCAGAGCATGAACGCAGCAAAAGAAAACTGTTAACCTTTTAGAACCCACTCGGAAGCACCTGCTTATAGGCGCACATCAATGCATTAGTGTGGTGTGAATGGGGCAAACAGACAGCAATAGTTTTGAATGTCCTGATTTCGATCTACCTTGGTCAATGCACCTGGTGTGAATGAGCCCCCAAGCAGCCCATTCAAGAGCATGGTCTGCCTTAACGCAAGGCACATTAACGTGTGAGGCTGCACACACTTTTGCCTGTGTTAAATGCAATGCAGAGCACTGGGCTAGTGTGAATGGGCCTGTGGTCAGGTGTACCTTGTGCCAAACCCCTCCCCCTAAGACCCAATAAGAAGTACAAGTGGTCAACAAAGCGTGTCATATCGCAATGGGGTCTTGGGGTCTGACTTTGCGTTTTAAAGCTCACCGTACCCTGAAAATCACCGAAAACATTCCCTATTCACCCCAGTGCATGTTATCAGACTGCAAAATGTCACAACGTAACAGTGTCACCCAAATCTTATCAAACACCCAGCTTTACGCATCTATAGTCATGATTCATGATTGCCTGGACTTCTTAACTTCCTGTTTGTCCACAGATCACAGCAATAATATCAAAACCGACAGATCACACCATAGATAGAGAAGAGGAAACCGCGTCACCAGGTCTAGAAGTCAACCAAGTCACTGAGAGAATCACTGAAGACCAAACCTACACAGCAAGCTTCTGTACCTCCAGATAAAGGGGGGCTTGATGCCAAAGTTATATGCCAGAGTTAATGTATGAATTTATAATATTAATATAGGGTTGATTTACTAAAACTGGAGCACTCAAAATCTGGAGCAGCTGTGCATGGTAGCCAATCTTCTTCTAAGTTCAGCTTGTTCAATTAAGCTTTGAAAGTAAAACCTGAAAACTGATTGGTTTCTATGCAGAGCTGCTCTACATTTTGCTCACTCCAGTAGTAGTAAATCAACCCCATGGTGTCTTTGTGGTGGTGGCATTAGAGTGTAAGCTCCTCTGGTACAGAGACTGATGTGACTGGCTCAGTGTTCTCCGAACAGCACTGCGGTATATGTCAGAGCTATATACAGTATCTCACAAAAGTGAGTACACCCCTCAACATTTATGTAAATCTTTTCTTCTACCTTTTCATGTGACAACACTGAAGAAATGACACTTTGCTACAATGTAAAGTAGTGAGTGTACAGCTTGTATAACAGTGTAAATTTGCTGTCCCCTCAAAATAACTCAACACACAGCCATTAATGTCTAAACTGCTGGCAACAAAAGTGAGTACACCCCTAAGTGAAAATGTCCAAATTGGGCTCAAAGTGTCAATATTTTGTGTGGCCACCATTATTTTCCAGCACTGCCTTAACCCTCTTGGGCATGGAGTTCACCAGAGCTTCACAGGTTGGCACTGGAGTCCTCTTCCCCTCCTCCATGACGACATCATGGAGCTGGTGGTTGTTACAGACATTGCGCTCCTCCACCTTCTGTTTGAGGATGCCCCACAGATGCTCAATAGGGTTTAGGTCTGGAGACATGCTTGGCCAGTCCATTACCTTTACCCTCAGCTTCTTTAGCAAGGCAGTGGTCATATTGGAGGAGTGTTTGGGGTCGTTATCATGTTGGAATATTGCCCTGCGGCCCAGAAGGGAGGGGATCATGCTCTGCTTCAGTATGTCACAGTACATGTTGGCATTCATGGTTCCCTCAATGATCTGTAGCTCCCCAGTGCCGGCAGCACTCATGCAGCCCCAGACCATGACACTCCCACCACCATGCTTGACTGTAGACAAGACACATTTGTCTTCGTACTCCTCACCTGGTTGCTGCGACACACGCTTGTCACCATCTGAACCAAATAAGTTTATCTTGGTCTCATCAGGCCACAGGACATGGTTCCAGTAATCCATGTCCTTAGTCTACTTGTCTTCAGCACACTGTTTGCGGGCTTTCTTGTCCATCATTTTTAGAAGAGTCTTCCTTCTGGGATGACAGCAATGCAGACCAATTTGATGCAGTGTGCGGTGTATGTTCTGAGCACTGACAGGCTGACCCCCCCACCCCTTCAAACTCAGCAGCAATGCTGGCAGCACTCATATGTCTATTTCCCAAAGACAACCTCTGGATATGACGCTGACCACTTGCTCTCAACTTCTTTGGTGGACCATGGCGAGGCCTGTTCTGAATGGAACCTGTCCTGTTATACCGCTGTATGGTCTTGGCCACTGTGCTGCAGATCAGTTTCAGGGTCTTGCCAATCTTCTTATAGCCTAGGCCATCTTTATGTAGAGCAACAATTCTTTTTTTCCAGATCCTCAGAGAGTTCTTTGCCATGAGGTGCCATGTTGAACTTCCAGTGACCAGTATGAGAGAGTGAGAGCGATAACACCAAATATAACACACCTGCTCCCCATTCACACCTGAGACCTTGCAGCAATAACGAGTCACATGACACCGGGGGAGGGAAAATGGCTACTTGGGTCCAATTTGGGCATTTTCACTTAGGGGTGTACTCACTTTTGTTGCCAGCGGTTTAGACATTAATGTCTGTGTGTTGAGTTATTTTGAGGGGACAGCAAATTTACACTGTTATACAAGCTGTACACTCATTACTTTACATTGTAGCAAAGTGTCATTTCTTCAGTGTTGTCACATGAAAAGATAGAAAAAAATATTTACAAAAACGTGAGGGGTGTACTCACTTTTGTGGGATAATATAAATGTATAATAATAATAGTGTGTGACTGTTGGGGGGGGGGGGGGGGGCATTAGAGTGTATTTTTTTGTTTTTAAAAAATCTTACAAACACAATAAAAAAAATTATATATATACAAAATAAAAAAAATATATATAAACAAAAATAGCTTACATCAGCATAGCAAAAACATAAGGAAAACTAAATATACCAACCTAAACAGAGCCATAACCTCCACCTAAAACACCCTCAGGCTAAGAAACCATTACACATGTAACCCATGCATACAGCCTTTTTCCAAAAATACAATCTTATATAAAAATCTAGGGGTTGTGACTGGCTCAGTGTTCTCCATACAGCACTGCGGTATATGTCAGAGCTATATAAATGTATAAGAATAATAGTGTGTGACTGTGGGGGGACATTAGAGTGTAAGTTCCTCTGGTACAAAGACTGATGTGATTGGCTCAGTGTTCTCTGTACGGCACAGCGGTATATGTCAGAGCTATATAAATGTATTGTAATAATAGTGTGTAACCGTGTGTGTGTGGGGGGGGGGGGGGGGGGGGAGACATTAGAGTGTAAGCCCCTCTGGTACAGAGACTGATGTGAATGGTTCAGAGTTCTCTGTACTACACTATGGAATATGTCAGAGCTATAAAAATGTATTATAATATTAGTAGTGTGTGAGTGCGTTATACCATTAGAGTGTAAGCCCCTCTGGTGCAAAGTCTGATGTGAATAGTGCAATGTTCTCTGTACAGTATGTGTGTCAGAGTCGTATAAATAAATAAAGTTGAGCAGTCCCTCTATGTCTGGACCGGTATGGACACTCTGTGAGCCTCTCCCACCACTCTCTGAGCTCCCTTTGCGTCGGTCCCCATGTGTGATTTGGCGGAGCAATCTTCAATTACTCTCCATTAGGAGGAGGGAGCTGCTTTTAATTGGCGATATGGTCCAGTGAGCAAAATCACAAACACGCATAAGACAAACTAATTATGCTGCCACATCTGCTTAGGCGAGATGCGGGTGTCACATGGAGGGAGGTGATCCCTCCGAGGACAAGTGACCCCAGCATTTCCAAACTGACACCGAAATCTGCTCCCAGCTCAGATACATTTATTAATAGAGGGGCTGATTTTTTTTTTTTTCAAAATTTTATTTATTTTACATTTTCATACTTTGATTTCCTAGATTTCTCTCTAATTGAGTGTGTTACTGTAGAGAGCCGGCTATTATTAGCAGGAACACACATATTAAAAATGAATCACACTTATTACTATTTAAAGTCAAATTACACCTGGAATTCTACTTTAACCACTTCAACCCCTAAGACATACCCAAACGTGTAAGCAAGCGCTTCCGAGAGGGTTCTAAAGAGTTAAAAACGTCATGCTATGTTGCAAATTGTTACAGTGTATCGATGTTGCACCTTAGGTGTCCTTAGGTTGACCTGTTTAGCTGGTGGTTCCTGAGAAGGAAGGGTTAAAGAGGAAGTAAACTTCCTCTGCTGACATTTACCTATAGGTAAACCCAGGGGCGGCCCTTCCATTAAGGGGGCACGGGCGTAGCTAGTTCCTGACCATGGCTTGTCTCTGCTGATCCCTGGTTTGACCTCAGCTAGTTCCTGACCAAGGCTTGTCTCTGCTAATCCCTGGTTTGACCTCAGCTAGTTCCTGACCAAGGCTTGTCTCTGGTGATCCCTGGTTTGACCTCAGCTAATTTCTGACCATGGCTTGTCTCTGCTGATCCCCAGTTTAACTTCAGCTAGTTGCTGACAATGGCTTATTTCTCTATTGATTCCTGGTTTGACCTCGGCTAGTTCCTGACCACAGCTCATCTCTGCAGATTCCTCATTTGCCCTCAAATATCTCCTGACCATGGCTTATCTCTGCTGATTCTTGGTTTGACCTCAGCTAGTTCCTGACCATGGCTTGTCTCTGCTGATTCCTGGTTTAACTCTGGCTAATTCCTGGCCACAGCTTGTCTGTGCTGATTTCCAGTTTGACCTTGGCTAGTTTTTGACCATGGCTTTTCTCTGCAGATACCAGGTTTGCCCTCAGATGGTTCCTGACCATGGCTTGTCTCCACTGATTCCCAGTTTGGCCTTGGCTAGTTTCTGACCTCAGTTTGTCTTTGCTGATGAATGGATTGACCACAGCTAGTTCCTGACCATAGCACCTGATCTTGCTTCTGCTGATTTCTGTTTTGACTGCAGCTAACTAATAATTACGGCTTGTATCTTCTGGAGTAACAGCTTGCCTCTTGACCATGACTATGCCTGCTATCCTGCTGCTGTCTCTCTCAATGGCCACCAATAACTTCCTCTCCAGACCCTGCTTCCAGCATATGTGTTCCATTAATCTGGATAGCTGGCTTCTGTTCTTCTCTTCCTGGAGACCTTCTTGTCTGTCTCTATTAACACCTCGCAGCCAAACCTACCTCCAGGAGGAAGCTTCTGTGGACTGGACTCTTGGCAACCATGCCACACTGTGCTCTCTTACTTTTTGTGCTCCATTCCAGGGTAGTCTCAAACAGAAGGGTAAGGGAAGCCATCTTGTCATCTTGGCCTTCAGCCAAGTGTGTGAGAAGATTAAGCAATTTGCTTTACAAATTTTCTAAGGCAGAATTTTTCAAGCAGGCTTCCTTGGATCGCGAGTGTTCATCCAGAAGTTACCAGGGGTTCCCTGAGACTGGAAAGTAATTTCAAGGGTTCATCCAGAGGTTGCTAGAGGTTCCTTGAGCAACAAGCAATTCCTGCCTCTCAGATAAGTTCCCACTCACACCATTGATCATTTTAGCTATCTGTTTGGGGGTAATTCTTCCCCACATGACCACAAGTGTAAGGAGCATTCTTGTCACTGACCATCACACTAATGTATTATGAGTTGTAGATATATATAGAAAGGACTTGCACGTTGCTATGTGAAAACATCAGATAAAAATATCAACAAACCATCAAAAAGGGGGGTGGGTAGGAAATGACTCAGAACAATGCTGATTGTGAACAGCTGCAACCACTTAAACGTGTACTCAGACCACTAAGTAGCTAATAAAAA
The DNA here is from genome assembly GCA_037952835.1 of Lithobates septentrionalis. Lineage (NCBI taxonomy): Eukaryota > Metazoa > Chordata > Amphibia > Anura > Ranidae > Lithobates > Lithobates septentrionalis. The sequence continues at coordinate 82,853 of JBBDGP010001716.1, read as the reverse complement.
CAAAGCGCTTGTTCAATAATAAATTGAATAACCACCTCAATACCGGGCACTTTCACCCCCTTCCTGCCCAAGCCATTTTTCAGCTCTGTCACACTTTGAATGACAATTGCGCGGTCATGCAACACTGTACCCAAATGAAATTGTTATCATTTTTTTCCCCACAAACAAAAGAAGAGTGACAAGTTTGAAAAAAACACAATATTTTTTACTTTTTGCTATAATAAATATCAAACTTTTTTTTTTTCCTCCATTTAGGCCGATATGTATTCTTCTACATATTTTTGGTAAACAAAAATCCCAATAAGAGTATATTGATTGGTTTGCGCTAAAGTTATAGCGTCTACAAAATAGGGGATAGATTTATAGCATTTTTATTTATTTATTTATTTTTACCAGTAATGGCGGCGATCTGTGATTTTTATCGTGACTGCGATATTGCGGCGGACACTTTTGACACATTTTTGGAACCATTCACATTTATACAGCGATCCGTGCTATAAAAATGCATTGATTACTGTATAAATGTGACTGGCAGGGAAGGGGTTAACACTAGGGAGTGATCGAGGGGTTAATTATGTTTCCTAGGGAGTGATTCCAACTGTAGGGGGAGGGGACTCACAAGGGGAGGAGACCGATCGGTGTTCCTCTGTACTGAGAACACACGATCGGTCTCCTCTCCCCTGACAGGACGTGGATCTGTGCAGGATCCACAGTCCTGCTCTGTTACCGGGCAATCACAGGTGCCCGGTGGACATGCGCATCGCCCCCCCCCCCCCGTGACACGGCGGGCACGCTCCCCCTGGTGGGCCGGGAAGGCAAGGACGTCATATGACGCCCGCCCAGAACGAGAGCCGCGCCGCCTGGCCGTCATATGACAACGGCGGGCGGCAAGCGGTTAATAATAATAATAATAATTTTTTTTTTGTAATTGTATTTTTATTAAGTTCAAAAATAAAATAGAAACAGTACAAACATAATAGTTGCATCACAGGATGCATAGAAAGAAACATACTCAGGGCATGAAAACATATAATCATGGAACATCAACAAAACATTCTCGTGGTATTAAAACCACAGTAGAGATTGACATAGGGCCTAGATACACATTATGGGGCATATAAACATAAATGAAGGGTCATAGTGAGGGTCTCTACAGAATAGCAAAGAAAAACATTAACAATGAGGACATCAGATTATTCAACTTAAATGGTCACTATATTTCGATTGGTCCCAGAGCTCCCAAATAATAATAACAGTATTGAAAAACCAAAGTGCAAAAAAAAAAAAAAATAGTCCAAGTGAAAAAATCAAATAATTTTAGGTTTATGAATAAGGTGACTAGTAAGTCTTTAACTTGATAGAAGACAATCAAACATCAGCCCAACCCCGAAAATGATCAAGGAAAATATTTATAGATTGGCCTCCAGGGATGACCAAAAGGTCAAATAAGGCTCAGACAGATAATAGATGGAAAATCCTACTGACTCATCTGCGAAGGTACCCTCCAGTACCAAGCCAAGACGTTACTCTGGATATGATTCTGGGATCAGAACATCATGCGCTCACGCCTAAACCTGTTGGAATATTCAGTGGTGAGTGCATAATGTTCTTATCCCAGAATCATATCCGGAGTACTATCTTGGCTTGGTACTGGAGGGTATCTTTGCAGATGTATCAGTAGGATTTTCCATCTGTTATCTGTCTGAGCCTTATTTGACCTTTTGGTCATCCCTGGAGGTGAGCGGCCAATCTATAAATATTTTCCTTGATCGTTTTCAGGGTTGGATTGATGTTTGGTTTTCTTCTATCAAGTTATAGACTTACTAGTCACCTTATTCACAAACTGAAACCAGAGGCGGCTCTCTAATTAGGCAAATAAGGCGGCCGCCTAAGGCCTCACACTCCCAGGGGCCTCGGGGCCGCTTAATATGCCTAACGCGTGTGTGGGAGTTGCAGGGGATTTCCCCCGGTCGGTGTCCCCGTCTTGCGTCCGGGGCCACAACTCGTTTTCCCCACCCAGGGGCTGACTGTCACTGACCACTGCCCAAGGTCGGAGGGTCAGTGGGTTGCTACCAAGTACTCCTCTCCCCCGTTTCCTCCCTCCTGCCGTGCGCCGCGGATCTCTGACTCCGGTACTGGCCCGACACACATCCCGAGTGGGGCCTCATGTCTAAGATTTGCCTAAGGCCTCACAAAGCCTAGAGCCGCCTCTGACTGAAACTTATTTAATTTTTTCACTTGGATTTTTTTTTTACTTTGGTTTTTCAATATTATTATTATTATTCAACAAGTGCATCATTATTCTTTGTTTTTATGAGTTGTAGATATAGTCATCATTAGCGGAGGTTCCTTGAGAAAGTGATTTCAAAGGTTCCTCTGTGTTGATAAGGTTGAGAGAGGCTGTTCCAAGAGATCTACACTTGTTGGCTACTTTATTAGGTACACCTGTTCAATTGCTTTGTAGCACAAATTGCTAATTAGCCAATCACATGGAAGCAACTCAATGCATTTAGGCATCTAGACGTGGTGAAGATTCAGTGCCTTGCAAAAGTATTCCCCCTTGGCATTTTTTGTGTTTTGTTGCCTCACAACCTGGAATTAACATGGATTGGTTGAGGATTTGCATAATTTAATTTACAGAACATGTCCACAACTTTGAAGAAGTTTTTTTTTTTTTTATTGTGAAGCAAACAACAAATAATACAAAATAACAGAAAAAGTCAATGTGCATAACTATTCACCCCCCTAAAGTCAATACTTTGTAGAGCCACCTTTTGCGGCTATCACAGCTCCAAGTCGCTTTGGATAAGTCTCTATGAGCTTGCCACATCTTACCACTGGGATTTTTGCCCATTCCTCCTTGCAAAACTGCTCCAGCTCCTTCATGTTGGATGGTTTGTGCTTGTGAACAGCAATCTTTATGTCTGATCACAGATTTTCTATTGGATTGAGGTCTGGGCTTTGACTAGGCCATTCCAACACATTTACATGTTTCCCCTTAAACCACTCGAGTGTTGCTTTAGCAGTGTGTTTGGGGTCATTGTCCTGCTGGAAGGTGACCCTCCATCCTAGCCTCAAATCACACACAGAGTGGTACAGGTTTTGCTCAAGAATATCCCTGTATTTAGCACCATCCATTTTTCCCTCAACTCTGACCAGTTTCCCAGTCCTGACTGCTGAAAAACATCCCCACAGCATGATGCTGCCACCACCATGTTTCACGGTGGGGATGGTGTTCTTTGGGTGATGTGATGTGTTGGGTTTGCACCAGACATAGCGTTTTCTTTGATGGCCAAAAAGTTCAATTTTTAGTCTCATCAGACCAGAGCACCTTCCTCCATACATTTTGGGAGTCTCCCACATGCCTTTTCGCAAACTCAAAACGTGCCATTTTGTTTTTTGCTGAAAGTAATGTCTTTCTTCTGGCCACTCTGCCATAAAGCCCAACTCTGTGGAGCTTAGGGCTTATTGTGGTCCTATGTACAGATACTCCAGTCTCTGCTGTGGAACTCTGCAGCTCCTCCAGGGTTACCTTAGGTCTCTGTGCTCCTCTCTGATTAATGCCCTCCTTGCCCGGTCCGTGAGTTTTGGTGTGCGGCCGTCTCTTGGCAGGTTTGCTGTTGTGCCATGTTCTTTCCCTTTGGTTATGATAGATTTGATGGTGCTCCTAGGGATCATCAAAGATTTGGATATTTTCTTATAACCTAACCCTGACTTGTACTTCTCAACAACATTGTCCCTTCCTTGTTTGGAGAGATCCTTGGTCTTCATGGCAGTGTTTGGTTAGTGGTGCCTCTTGCTTAGGTGTGCAGCCTCTGGGGCCTTTCAAAAAGGTGTGTAATGACAGATCATGTGACACTTAGATTGCACACAGGTGGACATCATTTCACTAATTATGTGACTTCTGAAGGTAATTGGTTGTACCAGAGCTTTTTATGGGCTTCATAACAAAGGGGGTGAATACATACACACATGGCAATTATCCGTTTTATTTTTCTGAAAAATAGTTTTATGTATATATTTTTCTAATTTTCCTTCACCAACCTAGACTATTGTTTTCTGATCCATCACATATAACTCAGATTAAAAAAAAACATTGAACTAAAGGCTGTAATGTAACAAAATAGGTAAAAAGCCAAGGGGGTGAATACTTTTGCAAGGCACTGTAACTTGCTAAAGTTCAAACCGAACATCAGAATGGGGAAGAAAGGGGATTTAAGTGACTTTGAACGTGGCATGGTTGTTGGTGCCAGACGGGCTGGTCTGAATATTTCAAAAACTGCTGATCTACTGGGATTTTCACGCTCAACCTATCTCTCGGGTTTACAGAGAATGATCCAAAAAGAGAAAATATCCAGTGAGCGGAAGTTGTGTGGAGGAAAATGCCTTGTTGATGTCAGAGGAGAATGGGTAGACTGGTTCCAGATGAAAGGCAACAGTAATGCCGTGTACACACGACCGGACTTATCGACCGGACTGGTCCGATGGAACGAATCCGTCGCACAATCCGACCGTGTGTGGGCTTCATCGGACCTTTTCTGTTGAAAATCAGATGGACTTTAGATTTAGAACATGTTTCAAATCTTTCCGATGGACTCGAGTCCGGTCGAAAAATCCGTTCGTCTGTATGCTAGTCAGACGGACAAAAAAACATCGCAAGGGCAGCTATTGACTACTGGGTATGAACTTCCTTATTCTAGTCCCTTCGTACGTCATCATGTTTAAACAAATGGACTTTCGAACGGACTTTAGTCCGTTCGTGTGTGGGCAAGTCCAGTCGTTCGAAAGTCTCTCGTAACTACGCCGAAAGTCCATCGGAAAGACCGTCGGACCTTTGATGCTGAAAAGTCCACTCGTGTGTACACGGCATAACTCAAATAACCACTTGTTACAATCAAGGTATGCAGAATACTATCTCTGAACGCACAACACATCCAACCTTGAAGCAGATGGGATACAGTAGCAGAAGACCACACCGGGTGACACTCCTGTCAGCTAAGAACAGGAAACCGAGGCTACAATTCTCACAGGATCACCAAAAAGGGACAATAGAAGATTGGAAAAACGTTGCCTGGTCTGATGAGTCTCTAATTCAGATGCGACATTCAGATAGTAGGGCCAGAATTTGGCAGGATGGATCCATCCTGCCTTGTATCACTGGTTCAGGTTGGTGGTGGGGGTGTAATTGTGGGGGAGGGGGCGATATTTTCTTGGCACACTTTGGTCAGCTTAGTACCAATTGAGCATGGTTTAAAAACCACGGCCTACCTCAGTATTTTAGCTGACCATGTCTATCCCTTTATGACTACAGTGTCCCCATCTTCTGATGGCTCAAATCATCTCGTAACTGGTTTCTTGAACATGACAATGAGGTCCCTGTACTCCAGTGGCCTCCACAGTCACCACATCTCATCCAATAGAGCACCTTTGAGATGTGGTGTAAAGGGTTATTGGCATTATGGATGTGCAGACAACAAATCTGCAGCAACTGTGTGATGTTATCATGTCACTATGGAGCAAAATCTCTGAGGAACGTTTCCAAAACCTTATGCAATGAAGAATTTAGGCAGTTCTGAAGGCAAAAGGGGGTCCAATCCAGTAATAGCAAGGTGTACCTAATAAAGTGGCTGATGAGTGTATTTATACATTTTTAAAAACACGATTCATGAAATGTTCAGCACAGGAAATGCCGCTCCACAAGCTCTGCGGACAATGGTTCAGAAAAAACATCCACCCTTGATGAGTTTCAGGGTTGATGAGTATCAGGTGCAGACTGTGCACAAGTCTGTATGAACAAGAAAATCCCGGACTGCTGCACTCTGAAAAATGATCATCTGTATTCCATATTTAATCCATGATAAAAACAGCAAAAGTCATCCACTCAGACAGGAGATAGCAATAGCTAACGCGTTTCACATACAAAGATGCTCACTCATAGCTTATGAAATGTTCATGAAATGTTCACCTATTTTTTCCAGTTGTGGTCATTTAGAAAATCGTGTGAATCTTGGGTGTAAATATACCTCTAAGTCTGTTTTGTAGAATTTTTAATGATCATTCCAAACGCAAATGTGTGAATCAGATAAAAGTTGCGCATTGTGTGTAGGTTGGAACATAGAACACTTAACATGTTACATTACTTGTGTCGGAATTTTGAACTAATAATATGAGATTTATAAAGGGATAAGTTCTGCGGGTTGAACTGTAGCAGAGTCAGAAGATATAACGCGTGAGCAGATGTTCAGCGGGTGACCGTAATTCGGCGCGGAGAATATCCGTCTCCTGGAAGGCGTACGGGCTCAGGGAAGATGTGGGAATTTATACTCTCCGATATTAATTAACGTGGACAGGTACAGATGTGGTTGTCATAATAACTTGCTGGCGTCAGAATGAATGAAACGGATTAAAATAGCGGCTGGGCCGGGGTAATCACATCATGCATCCAGGAAAAAAAGAGCACCTGGATCTGTAGAAGATCACTATATCTTAATGAGGATTTTTTTCATTGATCAGATACATTTTATAAAGTGACGATCAATTGAAATAGTTACAATTGGTTAAAGTTACATAGTTAGGTTGAAAAAAGACACAAGTCCATCCAGTTCAACCAAAAAAAGTTACTACAAGTACCCACTACAGCAGCCTTTCTCAACCTTTTTACTCCAGAGGAACCCTTGAAATCATTTTCAGGCCTTGGGGGAACCCTTGCTGTAACCAAAAATGAAATAAAAATAAAAAATAAAATTCAGTGGTCGGTAAAAAAAAATAAAAAAAAATAGCTCCCTATGTTTTGTCCTCGTTACACGTTTCCTGGTGTGTACTCGACATGCACCTGAGCTCCCAGGAGCTCCCAGGATGCACCTGTTTCCTTTTCTTAACCTGAAGGATGATGGGAACTTTTATTAAAGCTGAACAGTTTCTAGTTTCTGCAAAACAGTACATTTATTCTGGGTTCCATCTAGTGGGCAGGCAGAACACCTTAATAAATATCTCTGCTGGAGTCACAGCACCTTACATTGATGGTCAGTAGAAAGAATGCAACCCACGGTGGCCAGAATGCAACTTCTTTGGACAGGTAAAAGGTTATTTTGTGGTGTATTTTGGTTTTGTTGTGCCCTAGGCAAGACTTAAATCGGGCGCCCCCCCGCCCCATCTAAATTTGTCCCGGCCCAGCTGCTGTATACCGTTCTTGTCTCGGGGTCTGATGAGGAAGCTGCCGCCATTCACAGTGAACAGCTGTGGCTTCCTCATCAGACCCCGAGACATGATTCATCCAAATGCCATATAGTGTGTGCCATATAGTGTGTGCCATATAGTGTGGTTAAGGAAGCAGAGGATGGGTCGGAGGGACATAGGACAGGGTCAGCAGGGCAGCGGATGAGCGGATGAGCTGGCACTGATGGGGAGGCACTGATAAAGCTGTTCTGATATTTCGGCACTGAGAGGAGGCACTGATTGGCACTAATAGGCAGCACTAATTGACAGTGGTATTAAGCACTGATTGGCAGTGATAGGCAGCACTAATGGGCAGCACTGATAGGCAGCACTGAAGGGCACTGATAGGCGGCACTGATGGGGAGGCAAGATCGGCAGCACTGATTGGCACTAAGAGGTAGCACTGATTGGCACTGATAGGCGGTACTGATTGGCAGCACTGATAGGCAGCAGTGATTGGCAGCACTGGCACTGATTGGCAGCACTGATTGACACTGATTGGCAGCACTGATTGGCACTGATTGGCAGCACTGGCACTGATTGGCAGCACTGATTGGCAGCACTAATAGGCAGCACTGCTAAGCAGCACTGATGAGCACTGATTGGCAGCCCTGGTTGGCACTTTTGGGGCTGCACTGATCATCAGGACACTGCAGATGTCCCCTTTACACTTGCCTGTTACCAGCTCTCCTCTCCTCAAGCTGTGGCAGCATGAGGAAAGGAATACCGATAAACGACAAGTGTGTTTAGATCGTGATCAGCTGTGATTGGACACAGCTGATCAGTGATCACATGATAAAGAGCGGCTGTAATTGGCTCCTTACCCTGATCTGTGATCAGCTGTGTCCGAAGAACACATTGATTACAGATCGCACTAGGTGCGTGCCGCAGCGGGCGCGGGGTTCTGGGAGGGCGTCAATAAACGCCCCTCCCAAAACTGGACCAGCGTGCTGCAGCCATCATTTGGCTATAGCAATGTTCCCTTGAGGGCATCGTCGCCCCACCTGAAAAATGTCGCCCATAGAAAATGCCTGGTTTGCCTCACGGCGGATACACCTCTGCAAATGGGACCACCAAGTGGGGTGTGACCCTGGGACTATGCAGGCACCATCAAATGGGAAGTCAATCAGCCACAGCTCAAGAAACCCTGAGCAACCTCTGGGGGGAACCCTAGAGTTCCCCAGAGCCCTGGTTGATAATGGCTGTTCCAATGGTTGGGGGGGGGGAGGGTTAAGGGCGTCCACAGTGGTCTTGGATAGGGTTTGCCTATATTGTTTTGGGAATATGCTAAATTTGCCCTGAACGTCACAGATTCGAAGAGCTGGAGATGTTCCAGTGCACTGAATTCAATGCAAAAAAAAATGCGATAAAAGCTGCGATTATAGTTCTAGGCGTAGTTCATTAAAGTCAGCAGGGGTCTATGTACATTTTTTATTAAACCAGTACAGGGTCTGTTCATAATTCGGCAATGTATTGTCACCAATCATAGTCCTAACCATTGTGGAGGTGGGGGGGTTATGTAGTAAAGAAAAAAGAAACCAGGTGTGGGGTTCCCCTTCTTATTCCAACCAGCCCCCTCTCCAGGCATACAGCCTATGGGTAAGGGAAGGGAGGCAGCAAGGATAAAGGAAGCTGCAGCAAGTCAGATAGAGCCTGCCTTATTTCCTGACTCCTCCCCAGTCTGACTGCCCCTGGCCCCACCCCCTTTCTATCATTGGATTCCAGTTCTTTCAATCATTGAGGCTCAGCCTCACGTGTGGGCGTCGCCTATGCGTTCCATATAGGAACGCCCACTCCTCCCGACTGACACCCACCCATCAAAGGCATTTTCTAAATTTGCATAACTCCTCCCAAGAGACAGCCCACTGCTTGCATCAGGGCTGAGGGCTCTTGAAGGGAGTACTGAGGCCGGGCGCTGGCCCCTCCCACCTGCCATGATTTGCCCTGCATTGCATAGAGAAGCACAGAGACACATCACCGGGTCTAAAATAAGGCATGTCATGGAAATGGAAAGGTAGTCATTAGCATGTTGATGAGGAGGAAGTCAGAGAAGGCAAACTATATTCAGGTTACATTTCAGCATTGAAAAGGAGAGATTCCGCCGGCCGAACAGAAATGCCGGTAATTTATGCCGCTTTTTACTTCCAGCCAATTTAAGTCTGGGTGTAATTGGCAAATTTTAAGTTTTCGCACCATTTCCCAGCTCAATTACACAAATCTATGCGGAGTAAAGCTGCGGCGGTTATTATAATGATGTATACCGGGCAGAGGATACGCCATGAAATCCAGCCCTGTAATTAGTTTCTGAGCGCTTATTTCATTACGTGTTTTTTTTTTTTTCGTAATCAATATTTTTACTCTTTTCGGTTGACACTTTCCTATTTTGCCAAAACACGGGGTAACGACGCGTTTCATCGATAACGAGTTGGGCGGAGGATTGTTAACTTTGTTTTTAAATGAAACTTCCGTTTTCTTGAAGTGTAAGTAAAGAAAAAAAAAACAACTTGTTGCTGTTGTTTTTGGATGGTGTGGGTAAGGGTTAGCCCCTCTGACAGTTGTTTTTTTTTTTTTTTAATTGGGGAGGTTTCTCTTCATTTTTTTTTAATTCTTTATTTATATACAAAAATATAAAATGACAGCATTACTAAATATCCAGAGAGTTACCAAACAGCCCACAAAAAAGGAATGCAGACACCTTGCAGATTTAAGTCACGCATACCGAAACATTAGGAGTTAAGGTCTATATCGCTCTACTATAACATCTAACTACTATTTTCCTCAACTGATTTACCCTAGAATCTTATCAAACCCTACTAAGATAGGAATACATACTCATTATTCCATTGTCTCTCTCTCTCCTTAACCGGTTCGTATGGTAAAATGACGCAGGTGGGAACCTCTCATCCCTCCAGGCGGGCGTCATATGACGTCCGCCCGTTCTCACCCCCGGGGGCGTGCAGAGCGGTGATCGGTGGATGAGGCGTGTCCCTCGGGACACATACCATCACTTATCAGGGTAAAGAGCCAATGAAAATGGCTCTTTACTACATGGCCGGCTGTGTCCAATCACAGAATGTAAACAAGCCGTGGTAACTAGCTGTTACCGGGTTCTCCTCCTCAATGAGAATACCTGAGTACCTGTGACCGGCCCATCAGAGGACCCGAGTACCTGTCACCAGGCCATCAGATTACCTAAGTACCTGTCACCAGCCCATCAGAGGACCCGAGTACCTGTCACCAGCCCATCAGAGGACCCGAGTACCTGTCACCAGGCCATCAGAGTACCTGAGTACCTGTCACCAGCCCATCAGAGGACCCGAGTACCTGTCACCAGGCCATCAGAGTACCTGAGTACCTGTCACCAGCCCATCAGAGGACCCGAGTACCTGTCACCAGCCCATCAGAGGACCCGAGTACCTGTCACCAGGCCATCAGAGTACCTGAGTACCTGTCACCAGCCCATCAGAGTACCCGAGTACCTGTCACCAGCCCATCAGAGGACCCGAGTACCTGTCACCAGCCAATCAGAGTACCCGAGTACCTGTCACCAGCCCATCAGAGTACCCGAGTACCTGTCACAAGCCCATCAGAATACCCGAGTACCTGTCACCAGCCCATCAGAGTACCCGAGTACCTGTCACCAGCCCATCAGAGTACCCGAGTACCTGTCACAAGCCCATCAGAATACCCGAGTACCTGTCACCAGCCCATCAGAGTACCCGAGTACCTGTCACCAGCCCATCAGAGAACCCAAGTACCTGTCACCAGCCCATCAGAGTACCTGTCACTAGCCCATCAGAGAACCCGAGTACCTATCACCAGCCCATCAGAGTACCCGAGTACCTGTCACCAGCCCATCAGAGTACCCGAGTACCTGTCACCAGCCCATCAGAGTACCCGTCACCAGCCCATCAGAGAACCTGAGTACCTATAACCAGACCATCAGAGTACCCGAGTACCTGTCACCAGCCCATCAGAGTACCCGTCACCAGCCCATCAGAGAACCTGAGTACCTATAACCAGCCCATCAGAGTACCCAAGTACCTGTCATCAACCCATCAGAGTACCCGAGTACTTGTCACCAGCCCATCAGAGTACCCGAGTACCTGTCATTAGTCCATCAGAGTACCCGAGTACTTGTCACCAGCCCATCAGAGTACCTGTCACCAGCCCATGAGAGTACCCGAGTACCTGTCACAAGCACATCAGAGTAACCGAGTACTAGACATAGGAGGTGCATGGGAAGCTGAAATAAGGGTTTCCCAACCTGTCCAAGGGATTCTGGGTTCCATGGGCCCCCCGCCCAAAGTGACTCATGTCACACTGACTTTCCCCTATAAGCAGTTTACCACACTTTGTTATGTTCAGCCTGAAGGCAAAGAAGGGAGTCTCCCCACATACTGTGAGAGGCCACACGTCCTAGTTTCCGGCCTTGTCCCTAGAAGGGTTCCGTTACGCAGCAGGCCCTAAAATGGGAACCCAGCTTCTACCATGTGCCAGGTCACACCACCTATGCAACCTCCTTCACCGGCCACTCATGCTCCATCTCCCAAACTGGCTCTTCCTTCCCATTACTTTGAATTCTTCATCACCAAGAGGGTTAACCTAAAAGTTGACTCTTCATTCTCCGGATCACATATACAGTTGTGCTCAAAAGTTTGCACTCCCCGGGCAGAAATCTGGAAATTTTGGCATTGATATTGAAAATATGACTGCTCATGCCAAAAAACTGTCTTTTATTTAGGGATAGCGATCATATGAAGCCATTTCTTATCACATAGTTATTTTGCTCCTATTTTTAAAATCCTAATAATAACAGAAATCACCCAAATGGCCCTGATGAAAAGTTTCCACCCCCCCTGGAATGTTTGGCCTTGGTACAGACACACAAGGTGGCACACACAGGTTACAATGGCAATTAAAGGTTAATTTCCCACATCTGTGGCTTTTTACATTGCAATTAGTGCCTGTGTATAAATAGTCAATGAGTTTGTTAGCTCTCACGTGCATGTACTGAGAAGAGTAGATACTGAGCCATGGTGAGTAGATAAGAATTGTCAAAAGACATGCATAACAAGGTAATAGAACTTTATAAAGATAGAAAAGGTTATAAAAAGATATCCAAAGCCCTGAATATGCCTGTAAGTACTGGTCAATCCCTTAATAAAGAGGTTGTAAACCCAGATAAAAAAAAAACAACTCTGTAAGACAAAGGCATAATGAGCTAGTATGCATCGCAAACTAGCTCATTATAAAATACTTACCTTAGAACGAAGCCCGGCAGCAGCACCCGTACACCGCTGACACGGCCGACATTTTCCCCGGGGGTTTCTTAAAGGATCACGGACACTGGCGCTGTGATTGACTGGAGCTGCAATGATGTCACTCCCGCGCATGCCCTGAAGAAACGGCACAGGCGGCAGTTCCTTCAGAGGGCATGCACCAATGATGTAATCGGTGCAGTATACAGTAAGTATCTCCTAAACGGTGCAAGTTTAGAAGATATTTACAGTACCTATAGGTAAGCCTTATTATAGGCTTACCTATAGGTACAAACACACAAGGAGAGTTCACTTCCTCTTTAAGAAGTGGAAAGTTCAGGAATCTCTTGATACCAAGCCAAGGTCAGGTAGACCAAGAAATATTTCAGCCACAACTGGTGGAAGAATTGTTCGGGATACAAAGAAAAACCCAGAGGTGAATTCAGGAGAAATACAGGCTATTTATTTTTGTGGAAAAAAGTAAAATTGCACTTACATTAAAACAGTAGATACAAAGCAGGAAATACAAGCTGGGAGCGGCGATTTGCATTCCAAACAAGCAGACGTGTACAGGAAGCCCCGCCCTATGCGTTTCGTCATGTATGTCTTGCGTCATCAGGAGTGCATACCTTTTAGTTAAGTTTGCTCCCAATTAGCAATTCAGTCAATAGTCCCGTAGCAGGGTCCCACTTAGGGGTAACCCTACTCCTTAAATGATTACATCTCACGTGTATGGTCCTACTCTCAGCTCCCACAGACCAGAAGACTATACTGAATATAGGTTTCTGACATGGAAAGAAATTGCCACCATCCCTCTAATATTGCACCAACTGTTTAAAAAAACCTTGTATTGGGATTTGGAAGGCAACATCAACAGATGCATAAAATACTTTTCATTTTATTCTATACAAATACTGTATATAAACAAAAATATCTGTATTAGATTGAAAACCATGGCATGTGCCAAATAACAAAAACAAACACAAAAGGTATAACTGACTGTGACTTGACTATAAACATGTATCTTTGTACACATACCGTTATAACAGCCAAATTTGGGCACACAAAGTCCACATGGGCCCAACTCAGGCCAAGAATCCAAGGATTAAATTTGAATGACCCAACTTCCCATAGTTGTCTAGAATCTCCTCTCCCCTGGGCTGACTGGGCCCGTGTGGTCTTTGTGTGCCCAGTAGACATGTGAAATTAGTTTTGGTCTGAATACAAATTCAGACAAATATCTGGTTATTCAGAGATTCGTAAGTATCCGAATCTCCGAATGAAATAGTAACGAGTAGTAACAAATTTCATTGAAATCTGTTGAAATTATTTTTGTTTATTCGTTTTCTAACGTATGCCAACTTTTCAGAATTATTAGAATTTGGATCAGTCGAAAAACGATTGAGTATGAGTTTGAAAAACCACTGAGCAAATACTGTGTGACATAAAAATTGTAACGCCCAGCACTTTATTCTCTAAGGCCTCTGGTTTCAAAAAATATATAATGTTTGGGGGTTCTAAGAAAAAAAAAATACTGATTGTTACATGTAAACAAAAAGTGCCAGAAAAGACCTGGGGGTCAAGTGGTTAAAACAGATCAGAAGAAGACCTTGCGGTCCCACCTCCTCCTGCATATATCCCTTAAAAGGCAGTGATACATGCAGGGAAAGGCCCACCACAGCACACCATTAACCCCTACATAATCACACTTTAACCCTTAGTGCAAAATACCCACATCTTAGGCACCTGCCTACACACTGGAATGGAGATCCCAATTCCTAGAACAAACGCTGGCTCTTTCCTATGACAGTACAATGGACCGGTGGGATTTTTTTGTGGATAGTAGAGGACAAATGGACCATATGTTGGTTTATGATGTCATTGTTGCAGGGCTCTCCAAACTACGGCCCTCCAGTTGTTCAGGAATTCCGTCATGCCTAGTCATGTCTGTGAATGTCAGAGTTTTACAATGCCTCACGGGACGTGTAGTTCCGCAACAGCGGGAGGGCCATAGTTTGGAGATACCTGGTTTATGGGACTGATCATAGAATCGATAAATCTTTATCTTATGTGTTTGGATGATATGTAACCAATGGTGAGCATGTGGACCCTCAAACATTATATATATTTTTTAAGAACTAATGGTCACTATTCTATACTCTTACTCTTGGACCTCTCTGCTGCCTTCGATACAGTTGACCACCCCCTCCTCCTCAAACAACTCTATTCCCTTGGTCACCATGATTGGACTTTCCATTGGCTCCAATGTTACCTATCTCACCACACCTTCAGTGTCACTTACAACTCTACTTCCTCTTCTCCTATTCCTCTTACCGTTGGGGTCTCCCAAGGTTCTGTCCTTGGATATCTACTTTTCTCGATCTACACATCCTCCATGGGTCAGATGATAGCCTACCATGGCTTTCAATATCATTTCTACGCTGGCGACACCCAAATCTATCTCTCTACCCCCTCAGCTCACCCCATCAGTTTCCTCGCGTATCACTGATTTACTAACAGACATATCAGCCTGGATGTCACACCACTTCCTCAAACTCAACCTGTGCAAAACCAAGCTCCTAAAATTTCCTCCCCCACATACCCCTTCCCCACATACCCCTTCCCCTGATTTCTCTGTCAAGATCAATGGCACAACTATTAGTCCATCCCCGTGTGCAGGGCCGTCTTTAGCGCAGGGCAAACGGGGCACTTGTCCCGGGCCCAATCTTTGTTGGGGGGCCCGCGCTAGCCGTGAATTGGGGCCCCGATCACAGCTTTGCAGAGCGCACAGAGGACACGGGAGGATGTATTCCTCGCTAGCCAGCTGAGAGGGCGCGGGGCCGGGAGCTCCACTGACGCTCTGACCCCGCCCACGTGCAGCCTGTGTACTCGGAAAAGAGCTTCTGTAGTGAGAGCCAGTGATCGGAGTGCGAGTGTCAGTGGAGCTTCCGGCCCCGCCCCCTCTATACTGGCTGGTGAATACAGAGGTCCGGGAGCGGGGCCGGGAGCTCCAATGACACTCCTACTCTGATCACTGGCTCTCACTACAGGCGCTCTATGCCCAGTATACAGGCTGCACATGGGCGGGGTCAGAGCGTCAGTGGAGCTCCCGGCCCCGCCCCTCTCAGCTGGCTAGCGCGGAATACATCCTCCCATGTCCTCTGTGCGCTCTGCAAAGCTGTCATCGGGGCGACAATTCACGGGTGATGTGGGCCCAGGGCCCACCCAACAAAGCATCAGTGGAGCTCCCAGCTGCTTTAGTGAGAGCAGAGAGTGGAAGCCCCGCCCACAGTCTTGAATGTATGTAATGAGTTTGGCTGGCCAGGTATGTCCTTACAACCATAAAATGCCTGACTGTTTAAACCCCGAGCTGTGTTATTTAACTGTAAAGCTGTGGATTGCTGAAAGTCCTCTGACCATCTCCTGTATAATGTCTGCAGTCTCTGTCTCCTGCAGTATGTCCGCAGTCTCTGATTGTCTCCTGCAGTATGTCCACAGTCTCTGATTGTCTCCTGTATAATGTCCGCAGTCTCTGATTGTCTCCTGCAGTATGTCCGCAGTCTCTGAGTGTCTCCTGCAGTATGTCCGCAGTCTCTGATTGTCTCCTGTATAATGTCCGCAGTCTCTGATTGTCTCCTGCAGTATGTCTGCAGTCTCTGATTGTCTCCTGTATAATGTCCGCAATCTCTGATTGTCTCCTGCAGTATGTCCGCAGTCTCTGATTGTCTCCTGCAGTATGTCCGCAGTCTCTGATTGTCTCCTGCAGTATGTCCGCAGTCTCTGGTAATCTCCTGCAGTATGTCCGCAGTCTCTGAGTGTCTCCTGCAGTATGTCCGCAGTCTCTGATTGTCTCCTGCAGTATGTCCGCAGTCTCTGGTAATCTCCTGCAGTATGTCCGCAGTCTCTGAGTGTCTCCTGCAGTATTTCCGCAGTCTCTGATTGTCTCCTGCAGTATGTCCGCAGTCTCTGATTGTCTCCTGCAGTATTTCCACAAGTCTCTGATTGTCTCCTGCAGTATGTCCGCAGTCTCTGATTGTCTCCTGCAGTATGTCCGCAGTCTCTGAGTGTCTCCTGCAGTATGTCCGCAGTCTCTGATTTTCTCCTGCAGTATGTCCACAGTCTCTGATTGTCTCCTGCAGTATGTCCGCAGTCTCTGTTTGTCTCCTGCAGTATGTCCGCAGTCTCTGAGTGTCTCCTGCAGTATGTCCGCAGTCTCTGAGTGTCTCCTGCAGTATGTCCGCAGTCTCTGATTTTCTCCTGCAGTATGTCCACAGTCTCTGATTGTCTCCTGCAGTATGTCCGCAGTCTCTGGTAATCTCCTGCAGTATGTCCGCAGTCTCTGATTGTCTTCTGCAGTATGTCCGCAGTCTCTGATTGTCTTCTGCAGTATGTCCGCAGTCTCTGAACCTCTCCTGTAGTATGTGTATTAATGTGCCCCTTTACTTGCTCAATTATTTGGGATTGCTCCACTGCTCAGTGAGAGGTAATGATGTGCATGAACCTCTAGCAACCAATCAGCAAACAGTAGTGATCTGCTTTAATCTCTAGCAACCAATCAGTAAGTGCTAATGATGTGCTGTAACCCCTAGCAACCAATTAGTGAGCGCTAATAATGTACATTAACCTCTAGCAACCAATCGGCAAGCAGAAATTATGTGTTGTAACCTCTAGAAACCAGCCATTGAGCAGTAATGATAGGCTGTAACCTCTGGCAAACAATTGCAATCGCTGCGTGATCTGCTGCAGTAAACTGATTTTGAGTCTACCTGCTATTTTTTGTATGTCTCAGAATGGAGGGGGGCCCCAAGAAAATGTTTGCCCAGGGCCCAATCAAAATTAAAGACGGCCCTGCCCGTGTGCCAAGGTGCTAGGGGTAACCCTGGACTCTGAACTGTCGTTTGTGCCCCACATCCAATCCCTGTCCAAATCTTGCCACCTCAACCTCCACAACATCTCCAGAATACGCCCCTTTTTAACCAATGACACCACAAAGCTCCTGATTCACTCCCTGGTCATCTCTCACCCTCGACTACTGCAACTCCCTTCTCATTGGATTACCTTTATACAGGCTATCCCCACTTCAGTCCATCACGAATGCTGCTGCCAGACTCATCCACCTTACCAACCGCTCGGTGTCTCCCACCCCTCTCTGCCAATCCCTCCATTGGCTGCCACTCACCCAACGAATAAAATTCAAAGTACTAACAACAACTTACAAAGCCATCCACAACTCTGCCCCCAGCTATATCACTAGCCTAGTCTCAAAATACCAACCAAACTGCTCCCTTCAGTCCTCCCAAGACCTCCTGCTCTCTAGCTCCCTCGTCACCTCCTCCCATGCTCACCTCCAGGACTTCTCCCGAGCCTCTCCCATCCTTTGGAACCCCCTACCCCAATCTGTCAAACTATCTCCTAATCTATCCATCTTTAAACGATCCCTGAAAACCCTCCTCTTTAAAGAAGCCTATCCTGCTTCTAACCAATACATTGTATTTTTGTTTTCTCCATCAGCTCATCCCCCACAGTTATTACCTTTTGTATCACTTGACCCTCCCTCTTGGATTGTAAGCTCTGACGAGCAGGGCCCCCTGATCCCTCCTGTACCAAACTGTATTGGAACTGTAATGTAGGCCTTCATTTTGTAAAGCGCTGCGCAAAACTGTTGGCGCCATACAAATAATGTATAATAAGACTGAGCGCAGTGCGGTCATTCCATCTACGTAACAAAATCTCAAAAAACACTTTTCTCCCTTCATTTCGTTCTGCCGATATTTTCTCTCGGTGACACCTGCCCTCCGACAACAGATTAATGTCACCATTTCCTTCTTTAAAAACGTTCTAACTCATTCGTGCCCCCCCCCCCCCCCCCTCCATTACTGGCGTTGGCGGAGTTCTGAGATGTGAAAATGAAATCTTGTTCACCCTTCATGGATGAGATCCCAGGAGACGTCCTCTCCACCGTGCCATATAATGGATGTGGCGTTTTATTGGTCCGCGCGCTGCCCAAACTCTCCTGTGTGTTTCTTACACTCCTAAACGAGATATAAAGCAGAGAAGGGAGAGGGGCATGCTGGGTAATCGGAACGCACACCGGCTCCTTCTGCACAGCCGGAGGTCTGCGGAGGAATAACCGTGCAAAGTGATATTTTATGTATCTCTTCCACTGAATTATCACCGCTGGCATTGTCTTCATCTATAACAAGTCTGCTGTGCTCACCGAACACATAGTTGTTGGGTTATTACTGTGATTTTGTTCTGACATTGCTGTTCCATATTTCCATTATTGTATTGTATGCATAGGTTATTATGTTCCCCCGTTAGTGGCTGTCTGTATTTTATCACTGCAGTCACTCCCGGATCAGCAAAACCTCAGATATAGGCTCAGAGATGGCTCATAATACTGTATGATCGGGATATTGAACTCATACCCATTGTGGTCTGATCAGTAAAATTTCCTCAGTCCCTTCTTCATATCCAAGCCCCCCCCCCCCCCCACTTTAAATTCCCGTCCCCTTCACATCACAACCGCCCTTTACATCATAGTTCCCCTTTTACACCATAGCCTCCTTTACATAACAGTTTCCCTTTTACAGCAGGGGCCTCAGTTCCTCCTTCATATCCGTGTCCCCCCACCCCTCCCCCTTTACATCACAGTATCATTCACATCACAACCCCCCCTTTACATCATAGTTCCTTCTTTGCATCATAGTCTCCCTTTTGCATCACAGCCACCCCTATTACAGCAGTATCCTCAGTCCTTTCTTCACATCACACCCCCCCCCCCTTTACATTAACTTTAGTGTCCCCGGTCCCTCCTTAAAATTACAGTCCCCCCCTCCACATAACAGCCATCACTCATTTACATCGCAGCCCCCCCTTTACATCACAAGCCCCCTTTACATCACAGACCCCCCTTTACATCACCATCCCCCCTTTATATCACAGTCCCCCTTTTACATCACAGTCCCCCCCTTTACATCACATTCCCCCCTTTACATCACAGTCCCCCCTTTACATCACAGTCCCCCCTTTTACATCACATTCCCCCCTTTACATCACAGTCCCCCCTTTACATCACATTCCCCCCTTTACATCACAGTCCCCCCCTTTACATCACAGTTCCCCCTTTACATCACAGTCCCCCCTTTACATCACATTACCCCCTTTACATCACAGTCCCCCCTTTACATCACAGTCCCCCCCTTTACATCACAGTCCCGACCTTTACACAACAGCCCCCCTTTACATCACAGCCCCCCTTTACATCACAGACCCCCTTTACATCACCACCCCCCCTTTAAATCACAGTCCCCTCCTTTACATCACAGCCCCCCCCCTTTACATCACAGACCCCCCTTTACATCACCATCCCCCCTTTATATCACAGTCCCCCCTTTTACATCACAGTCCCCCCCTTTACATCACATTCCCCCCTTTACATCACAGTCCCCCCTTTACATCACAGTCCCCCCTTTTACATCACATTCCCCCCTTTACATCACAGTCCCCCCCTTTACATCACATTCCCCCCTTTACATCACATTCCCCCCCTTTACATCACAGTTCCCCCTGTACATCACAGTCCCCCCTTTACATCACATTACCCCCTTTACATCACAGTCCCCCCTTTACATCACAGTCCCCCCCCTTTACATCACAGTCCCGACCTTTACACAACAGCCCCCCTTTACATCACAGCCCCCCTTTACATCACAGACCCCCTTTACATCACCATCCCCCCTTTAAATCACAGTCCCCTCCTTTACATCACAGCCCCCCCCCCTTTACATCACAGACCCCCCTTTACATCACCATCCCCCCTTTAAATCACAGTCCCCTCCTTTACATCACAGCCCCCTCCTTTACATCACAGTCCCCTCCTTTACATCACAGTCCCCCCTTTACATCACATTCCCCCCCTTACATCACGTTCCCCCCTTTACATCACAGTCCCCCCTTTAGATCACAATCCCCCCTTTAGATCACAGTCTCCCCCTTTACATCACAGTCTCCCTCTTTACATCACAGTCCCCCCTTTACACCACAGTCCCCACTTTACATCACATTCCCCCCTTTACATCACAGTCCCCTCTTTACATCACAATCCCCCCTTTAGATCACAGTCTCCCCCTTTACATCACAGTCTCCCTCTTTACATCACATTCCCCCCTTTACACCACAGTCCCCTCTTTACATCACAGTCTCCTTTTTACAGCAGTGTCCTTAGTCTCTCCTTCACATTACAGTCCCTCCTTCCTATCACAACCCCCCCCCCCCACATCATAGCCACAACTCAGTTACATCACAACCCCCCCCCCCCCCAACAGCAGTGTCTTCGGTCCCTTCTTTGCATCATATTCCCCCCCCTCTTACAATAAAGTCCCCTTCATTTGAAAGCCCCCCCCCTTTACATCATAGTACCCCTTTTACAGCAGTGTCCTCAGTCTCTTCTTCACATTACAGTCCCCTCCTTCACACCACAGTCCCCATTTGCAGCAGTATTCTCAGCCCCTTTTTCATATCCAAGTTCCCCCCCCCCCCCCCCCACCTTTACATCACTGTACCATTCACATCACAACCCACCTTTACATCATGATTCCCCTTTACATCACAGCCCCCCCCCCCCCCCTTTAACAGCAGTGTCCTTAGTCCCTTCTTCGCATCATAATCCCTCCCCTTTTACATTACAGTCCTCTTCATAAGAAAGCCCCCCCCCCCCCCTTTACATCATAGTCCCTCTTTTACAGCAGTGTCCTTAGTAACTTCTTCATATCCAAGCCCCCCTCCCTTTTACATCACAGTACCATTCACATCACAGCCCCTCTTTACATCATGGTCCCCCCTTTACATCAAGCTCCCCCTTTTACATCACAGCCCCCCCCCCCCATTACAGCAATATCCTTAGTTCTTGCTTCACATCACAGCCCTCCTTTACATTAGCATTAGTGTCCTCAGTCCCTCCTTCAAATCACAGCCCCCCAGCACATCACAGCCACCACTCATCTATATCACAGCCCCCCCTGTACATCCCACGAGAAGGAAGTGTCACCAGAACACCAGAATCTCCAAAATTGGGTCCAAAACTTTAATCACATAGTATCAAAAAAATAAATAGAAGCAAGGTTTTGGAGCCACACTGGACCCCTTCATCAGTTTCCCTTTGAACAACAGTGTTCCCAGACTCTTCTTCACATTACAGTCCCCTCCTTCTCATCACAGTCCCCCCTTTACAGCAGTATTTTCAGTCCCTTCTTCACATCATAACCCCCCCCCCCCTTTTTTTACATTACAGTGCCCTTCACATCAAAGCCCCCCCCCCCTTTACATCACAGTTCGCCTATTACAGCAATCTCCTAAGTTCTTTTTTCTTTTTTCACATCACAGCCACCCCTTTACATCACCACCCTCCTTAACCTCACAGCCCCCCCCTTTTACATTAGTGACCTCAGTGCCCCCTTCAAACCAAAGCCCACCCCACAGCCATTTACATCACAGCCCCCCTTTTATTACAACCCCTCCCCTACATCACAGTCCCCCATTTACAGCAGTGTCCTTAGTCCCTTCTTCACATCACAGCCCTCCATTTACATCTCTGACCTCAGCCCCCCCTTTAACTCACAGCCCCTCCTTTACATCACAGCTGCCCCTCCTTTACACTATCCCCCTTTTACATTTCAGTTCCCTGTTTACAGCAGTGTCCTTAGTCATTTCTTCATATCACAACCCTCCTATCCAGGTTACTTGTCTCCTGCTGCCCCCTGGCCCCTGTGTGTTCCCCTGGTCCCCCTTCCCACTTGCGACGAGGCCCTGGCATTCTGCCACCGTTGGGGGGCCCAAGATGGCAGGAAGGGGGCTTGCTGCAGAACATATGAAAGGGTTTCACTGCAGAACCTTAATAAAGGGCCTTGCAATGGGAGTTTTAGGGAGCTGGGATCAGAAGGAAGGGCCCCGGGCTTGGAGGGAAGGACCCTGTCCGGGGGCCGGGGAGGGGCCTTCTTGGTTTCCTGCACTGGTGCCTTAAAGGTTCTCGTTAGGCCTTTGCATGGTGCTATCTTTGTTCAGGCATCATTCATTCCATCTATTTTCAGGAATGCCGCTTCTCAGCTACAAAGGTACAATATTGCATAAATAGGAAAGGTTCCCTGGGGGGTTTTGAGTTGCAGCAAAAAAGTACAATATTTTGAAAAAATATATAATTTTATTTAGAAAAAAATCGTTGCATCAAAGCAACATTTGTTGCAGTTAAAACATGAGCTCTATGGGCATAGCTAATACATGTACATAAAATTTACAGCCATTGAGTACAAAAAAAGAATGAACATAGCATGATTTAAGTATGTAAACCATACTGAAGAACCCGACGCGTTTCGACCTTTTTCAGTGGAGGTCTTCTTCTGGGGGAGCGAGTAAAAAAACTCTAGAGAGAGAAAGTATATGTATGGTAATGAAAACATATGGAGACCAGAAATAAAATTCCAAGCATTGCGGCAAGACACCCCCACCTCAAGTCCGAAGGGGAAGGGGCCAAAAAACCAATGGGCCAAAAGAGTGAAGGCCTACAAGAGGCCGCGCTTAGGCCCACACACTGGAGGGTACGGGGAAATGTCAAGAACCGAGAAACAGGCCAAACACTGTTGGCGTGAAAGAAATATTACAGTTTGATCACTGGGGGGAAGGGTGACTGAGGAAATGCGTTTCCTGCCTGCAGCAGACTGATGACATCATCTCAGCCTAGGCAGCAAAGTCATTGACTGGAGCTCAAGGATGGCTTTTTATTGATAGAAGGTGGAACTTTTTGTGAAAGATGATACTGTTGCTTTATACCAGGGGTCTCCAAACTGCAGCCTGAGGGCCAGATGTGGCCCTTTGCTAGCCTTTATCTGGCCCTTGGGGCACTATTCCTTCCACCGATTTGAGGCACTATTCCTGCCACTGACACCAACAAAGGGGCACTATTTCTTCCACTGATACCAATGATGGGATACTATTCCTATTACTAATAGGTGCACTACTACTCCTGCTACTGACCACCAACCGTAAGGTCATATTCATTCTCGCTGATGCTGGGCCCAGGACATTTTCTGCCCCCCCGCTGGCCACAATCCGGCCCTCCTAAAGTCCGAAGGACAATAAACTGGCCCTTGGTTTGAAAAGTCTGGAGGCTCCTGCTTGATACTATGGCATATTAGGAACGAATTCAAGCAGACTTGTAAAGTTACGGGTCCACTTTAAAAATAGCAGAAACTTTGCTCTAAGGAAATGTATAGAAAAAAGAATGCATAAGCACTTTCGGTCTCTCGGGCCGCCGTTGGGCTCCCTGGGGAAGTGGTCACACACTTCTACAAATATAAAGGGACATCATAGAGAGGGGCACTGAATGTTCCCCCGATTGTAGCTCCGCGCCGATTTCATAAACATTTTCTACCATTTTCATCTTTGAATTACAAAGTGAAGAAATCCATTTTCTACTGTCCAGAGAGTCAGAAATGTTTTAATAAAGTAATACTTTTTTTTTTTTTCATTAATGAAATGCGCCATACTCCATTTCCTCAACTCGCCGTATCAATTTCAGCGGTTAATTTTTATCCGGAGTCGAGCGCGGCGAAGGTCCCCTGACAATGGCACATCAAAGCCTGTGAAGGTTTCCTTCAGTCCTCTGGTCACCTTCACGCAACTTTTTTTTTCGAAAAGCGCTCTCGTCTGCCGGTTCAGCAGTGGGACTGGATCGATCAGCTTAACACTTGCAGAAGGCTTGTCCGCCACTGGGAAGAGGATAATTAGGTCTACTGGGGCTACAGAAAGGAAAGGCACCAGGCAGGAGGGGAGCTGATTAACCTCCAAGTGTACTCTGGCTGCCCACTTGCTAGTTTGCCACTTCTCTTTAGAAGATGAGGTTTTTTTTTTCTCCAAAGGTTGCACAGAAGTGACTTTGGGAATGAAGATGGAGCACTTCAGACTGCTAAAATAAAAAGGCCTCAACCGCTCTTCCATTTTTAATTTCCAAGAACTATCAACATCTACTCTCTTCGACCGTAGTTAGGCAAAAAAAAAATTCTGTTAAAGTTTCAGCTGTAAAATAAGTAAGAAACATTTGTAATCAACATATTCAGTATATGGTGACCCATACAAGCAAATACTCCAAGCCCCAATATGTTAGCCCTCTGACTCTAAACACTACCAGGTGCCAGGTTCGAAACATGGAGGAGACCAGGAGACCGCCCAGTCAAATATATGACAGATAGGCTTCAAGCCATGCCTCGCTAATGTTTTTCACCCTCTCACGGGCCCAGGCGTGGCTTGGGAGGAGTCAAGCTGAAGTCTATATGTCACACATTTGACTGGGTGGTCTCCAGATGTGCGCTTCCGTGTTTCTTTTTGACAACATTATGTTGAATAAATGAATGAATGAATGAATGAAAAATTTATAGAGCGCTGCAAATGCGAACTGAATTGCCTCAAGGCGCTAATGCGTTGGTGTTGACAGCTTCTAGAAGAGGAAGGTCTTGAGTTTTTTCCTGAAAGCCAGATGGTTTTCTTCCATGCGGATGTGGGGCGGAAGTGCGTTCCATAGCCTAGGTCCTTGGACTGCGAACCTTCGTTCTCCCTTTGCTTTGTAGCGGTATTTGGGAATGAGAAGGAGGTTTTGGTTAGATGATCGAAGATTGCGATTGAGTGTGTAGTGTTTTATTTTCTCTCGAAGGTATTGAGGCGCGTTTCCTTGTGTGCATTTGTGGGTGAGGCAGAGGGTCTTGAATGTGATCCGATTCTTTACGGTTAGCCAATGTAGGCTCCTCAGGGATGGGGAGATGGACTCCCAGGGTTTTTTTCCTGTTAACAGTCTTGCCGCCGTATTTTGGATGAGTTGTAAGCGCGCAAGCTGATATTGGGGTAATCCTATGTAGAGCGAGTTAGCGTAATCGAATCGGGAATTGATGATTGTTCCAACTACTGCTGCTTTGTCCTCCTCTGGGATGAAGGGGATAAGTCTACGTAACAGACGAAGGAGATGGTGGGATCCACTGACTACCGATCCTATTTGTGCATCCATTGTCATTTCTGAGTCAAAGATAACTCCGAAACTCTTGACTTTGGTGCTCGGAGAGATGGTCTGTCCTAAGATGGTGGGAGGTGTCCACAGAGCCTTGTTTTTGGCATTTTGGTTAGCTTGTAGGAGAAGTTCTGTTTTTGACCCGTTGAGTTTGAGGGAGCTCCAGTCATCTATCATAGTGAGGCATTTTTCTAGTTGTTGATGGTGGTCTTTTTGTCCGGTGATGCGAAGGTACAGTGGTGTGTCTTCAGCATATGAGTGGAAGGAGAGGTCCGATTTTCTGATGATTTTGAGGAGTGGGTGGATGTAGATGTTGAAAAGGACTGGTGATAAGGGTGAACCCTGCGGGACTCCACAGGAGATTGCCCGGGTTTCAGAGGTGAATGCTCCAAGTTTCACTATCTGAGAACGATTCTCTAAGAAGGATGCAAACCATTTTAGCCCAGAGTCTGTGACTCCTGCTACTTCTGTGAGGCGGGCGAGTAGAGTGTTGTGGTCCACTGTGTCAAATGCTGCACTGAGGTCTAATAGTACCAAGAGACATGATTCTCCGTCATCTGCTGCTTCGA
This sequence comes from Lithobates septentrionalis, assembly GCA_037952835.1. Lineage (NCBI taxonomy): Eukaryota > Metazoa > Chordata > Amphibia > Anura > Ranidae > Lithobates > Lithobates septentrionalis. The sequence goes on along the minus strand of JBBDGP010001716.1, from coordinate 56,760 downwards.
GGGCGTCATCCCATATTTTGAGAAGTGCTGTTTCTGTGCCATGCCCTGGGCGAAAGCCTGATTACAGAGGATCCAGGAGTTGGTGTGTGTCCAGGTGGCGTTGTAGCTGTTGTACTACCGCTTTCTCCATAATCTTGGAGATGGTGTTGATGTTGATAAGAGGACCTAAGGAACTCATACACCCCATCTTCGTATGTGGCAAAGGTATGTGAAGGATAATGCGTTTCCAGTGAAGTGTACTGTTAATACTACAACATACAAATACATTTTGATCTCTTACAACCTTGTGGAAACAGTTTAGAGGAAGGTTTAGTTCAGAGAAGTTCCTTTTCTGTACCAGCATGACTGTGCCCCTGTGCACAAAAGCCAGATCCATAAAGACATGGTTTGACCAGTTTGATGTGGAGGAACTTGAGTGGCCTGCACAGACCTATGACTTCAACTCTACTGAACACCTTTGGGATGAACGGAAATGTGGAATGTGAGCCAGATCTTCACTTCAAAATCTTGTTGAAAGCCTTCCCAGAAGAGCAGATCATGTTCTAGCCATAAAGGCAATCCAAGTCTTAAAGACATGGCTTTATACATGGTTTGATCGGTGTGGAGGAACTTGAGTGGCCTGCACAGAACTCTGGCCTCAACCCTACTGAACACCTTTGGGATGAAACATGGAATGTGGGCCAAATCTTCTCATCTAACATCCATCTGACCTCACAAATGCTGTTTCAGCTGAACGGGTACAAATTCCCACATACACTCCAAAATTTTGTGGAAAGCCTCCCCAGAAGAATGAAGGCTATTATAGTTACAAAGGGACCAGTTTAAAAAAAAACATGGTTTGACCAGTTTGATGTTGAGGAACTCGAGTGGCCTGTACAGAGCCCAGACCCCAACCCTACTGAACACCTTTTGGACAGTTTGCGAGTTAAGTCTTCTCATCTAACATCAATACCTGACCCGCTATTCTGGCTGAATGGACCAAAATGTCCACAGAAACATTCCATAATCTTGTGGAATGCCTTCCCATAAAAGTGGAGGCTCTTATAGCTACAGAGGGGAACAACCTGATATGAATGAATATAGTTTTCGTATTGGATAGCCAACACGCTCATAAAGGGGTGTTCTAAAACCTTTGGTCATATAGTGTACTCACCTTTTAGCTGGAAAGGGTTCCATTCTGGCTTACTGGTCCAAATTAAGTTTGGCTTGCTGCCATGGCTTTCTGTAAGGCAGAGACACTGATTGGCTACCTCTATCTGGACATCTTTGACGTCAAGAAACTCTGGACGCAAGGAACCCTGGCCTCACAGAACTTTGGACTCAAGGAACACTGACCTTAAGGAACACTGGACTCATAGAACCCTGAACTCAAGGAAATCTAGGCTCAAAGAACCATGACCTCAAGGAACTCTGGACTTAAGAAACCCTGACCTTAAGGAACTCTGAACTCCTAGAACCCTGACCTCAAGGAACTCTGGGCTCAAAGAACTATGACTTTAAGGAACACTGGACCTAAGGAACCCAGGGCTCAAGGAACCCTGACCTCACAAAACTTTGGACACAAGGAACCCTGACCTTAAGGAACTCTAGACTCATAGAACTCTGACCTCAAGGAACTCTAGGCTCAAAGAATGATGACCTCAAGGAACAATGGACCTAAGGAACCGTGACTTTAAGGAACCCTGGACTCAAGGAACCCTGACCTTAAAGAACTCTGCACTGAAGGAACCCCAACCTCAAGGTACTCTGGGCTCACGGAACCCTGACCTCAAGGAACTCTGACCTCAAAGAACTCTGCACTGAAGGAACCCTGACCTCAAGGAACTCTGGACTCACGGAACCCTGACCTCAAGAAACTCTGGGCTCACGGAACCCTGACCTCAAGGAACCCTGACCTCAAAGAACTCTGCACTGAAGGGACCCTGACCTCAAGGAACTCTGACCTCAAAGAACTCTGCACTGAAGGAACCCTGACCTCAATGAACTCTGGACTCACGGAACCCTGACCTCAAGGAACTCTGGACTCACGGAACCCTGACCTCAAGGTACTCTGGGCTCACGGAACCCTGACCTCAAGGAACCCTGACCTCAAAGAACTCTGCACTGAAGGAACCCTGACCTCAAGGAACTCTGGACTCACGGAACCCTGACCTCAAGGAACTCTGGACTCACGGAACCCTGACCTCAAGGTACTCTGGGCTCACGGAACCCTGACCTCAAGGAACCCTGACCTCAAAGAACTCTGCACTGAAGGAACCCTGACCTCAAGGAACTCTGGACTCACGGAACCCTGACCTCAAGGAACTCTGGACTCACGGAACCCTGACCTCAAGGAACTCTGGACTCAAGGAATACTGACCTCAAGGAACTCTGGACCCAAGGAGCGCTCACCTCAAGGAACCCTGAACCTAAAGAGCCCTAACCTCAAGGAACCCTGGACTCAATGAACCCTAACCTCAATAAATGCTAACCTCTAACCCTCAAACCGACACCAACCTGTTCCCCTATTCATAATCTTTTTCCTTACCTTATAACTTTAGTACAATGATAAAAAAAAAAGTTTACACATTTTGGGAGATGATGCATTTTTATTTTATCATGGCTGTATTATTGACTTGATCATGTTTGTTTTGATCGTATTAATTTTGCCCTTTTTTAAATTAAAATCTAGGGGTTAGTTTATTTGATGTGTACGATTAGTATTTGACGGTAAAGTATCATTATATTTTTGGGCATGATACATTATGGCTTCATGTGTAATAATCTCATCATTCAGGCCTTTTTCCTTTGTAGTTAGACATTTCCTCATGCTCCACTAAATGCACTAAAGCAGTACTCTTTCAGTTTTATTACCACTACGACTAACCTTCCACATCGAACTTCTGTACACCAAACCCTGCAGTTAGTTACTATCACTGTTGTGGATATGATATCAGTGTATTTACTATGGTCTTCAGCTCTAGTGGCTATAATGCGGTATTTTCCTGATTCACTCTACTCTGTTTGAATGAAAAACATTCGACCTGGACAGCAAATAGCCTAATAACATTTGTTTTTGCTCTTCATTCGCACAAAAGAAATGGTTTCCCCAGAAAAATGGTGCTGCCAATTTTTTAAAAAAATAAATACCCCCCATAGAATCATAAAACACAAAAAAAAATATTATAGTGGGATAAATGCATCTGTAGGTACACTATATTGTCAAAAGTATTGGGACACCTGCCTTTGAACGCACAGGAACTTTAATGGCATCCCAGTCTTAGTCCGTAGGGTTCAATATTGAGTTGGCTCCGCCCTTTGCGGCTATAACAGCTTCAACTCTTCTGGGAAGGCCGTCCACAAGGTTTAGGAGTGTGTCTATGGGAATGTTTGATCATTCTTCCAGAAGAGCATTTGTGAGGTCAGGCACTGATGTTGGACGAGAAGGCCTGGCTCATAGTCTGCGCTCTAATTTATTCCAAAGGTGTTGACGTCAGGATTCTGTGCAGGCCAGTCAAGTTCCTCCACCCCAAACTCGCTCATCCATGTCTTTATGGACCTTGCTTTGTGCACTGGTCCAAATCATTTGGTGGAGGGGAGATTATGGCATGGGGGTTGTTTTTCAGGGGTTGGGCTTGGCCCCTTAGTTCCAGTGACGGGAACACTAATGCCGCGTACACACGAGTGGACTTTCCGGCAGCAAAGGTCTGACGGAACGATTCCGGCGGACATTCTGATCGTGTGTGGGCTTCATCGGACCTTCATCGGACCTTTTCTGTCGAAAATTCCGATGGACCTAGAAATAGAACATGTTTCAAATCTTTCCGACGAACTCGATTCCTATAAAAAAAAAAGTTCGTCTGTATGCTAGTCCGACGGACCGAAAACGACGCAAGGGCAGCTATTGGCTACTGGCTATTGAACTCCCTTTTCTAGTCCGGTCGTACGTCATCACGTTCAAAAGGATCGGACTTTGGTGGGATCGTGTGTAGGCAAGTCTGTTTTGTCGGAACTCCGTCGGAAAAGTCCTTCGGAGTTCAGTCCGACGAGAAGTCCGCTCGTGTGTACGCGGCATTAGGCTTCCTGTACACAGGGACGTTTTTACAACCTCTCCTGAACGATTCAACTCGACAGATAGTAACCGACGTTAAAAATGTCAGTTTTGCCGCGTTTACAAGCCACGTTTAGCGGCATTTTGCTGCGTTTCCATTTTTTTTTTAACCGCTTCCCGAACAGAGCACGACAATGTACGTCGGCACAATGGCACAGGTGGGCAAAAGGGCGTACCCATACGTCCCTCTATGATAGCGGCCACGGGAGAGTGCCCGCGGGTCCCGCGGACTCGATGTCCGCTGGTGGCCCGGCGATCGCGGCGAGGAGAGGCAGAACAGGGAACTACCTATGTAAACAAGGCATTTCCCTGTTCTGCCTAGTGACATGTCAGGGATCCACTGCTCCCTGTCATTGGGAGCAGTGATCTCTGTCATGTCCTAGGTAGCCCATCCCCCTACAGTTTGTAGACGCTATAACTTTTGCGCAAACCAATCAATATACGCTTATTGCGAATTTTGTTACCAAAAATATGTAGTAGAATACATATCGGCCTAAAGTGAGGAAGAAATTTTGGTTTTTTTTATATATTTTTGGGGGATATTTATTATAGCAAAAAGTAAAAAATATTGCTTTTTTTCCAAAGTTGCCGCTCTTTTTTTGTTTATAGCGCAAAAAATAAAAACCGCAGAGCTGATCAAATACCACCAAAAGAAAGCTCTATTTGTGGGAAAAAAAGGACGTCAATTTAGTTTGGGTGCAACGTCGCACGACCGCGCAATTGCCAGTTAAAGCGACGCAGTGCTGTATCGCCAAAAATGCTCTGGTCATTAAGGGGGTAAAATCTTCCGGGGCTGAAGTTTTTAAAATGAAAAGCGTCTGTAAACGAAACCCTAGTAAACGCGAGTTACTGCGTTTAGCAGCGTTTACAGGCTGTTACAGGCATTTGGCGTTTCAAATGCCTCTGAACATCCGTCCTGAAAGCATTTTTTTGCGTTCCAAAAAATGCTTCTAAACTCAACTGCCTAGAAACGACTGTAAACGTTCCCTGTGTACATGTATTGATAAGATAACATAGAGGAGAGTTCAGGGGCAGCTGAAAAAAAATGCCCAACTGCTCCTAAACATCCGTTTACCAGCAACAGTGTATATGAGGCCTTAAGGCGTCACCATACCAAGACATTTCGGACAATTTCATGCCCCCAACTTTGTGGGAACAGTTTGGGGATGACCCCTTCCTGTTCCAACATGACTGCGCCCCAGTGTACAATGCAAGGTCCATAAAGACATGGATGAGCAAGTTTGGGGTGGAGAAATTTGACTGGCCTGCACAGAGTCCTGACCTTAACCCGATAGAACACCTCTGGGATGAATTAGAGCGGAGACTGCAAGCCAGGCCTTCTCGTCCAACATCAGTGCCTGACCTCACAAAGGGTGGGCCAACTCAATATTGAACCCTACGGACTAAAACTGGGATGCCATTAACCACTTCAACCCCGAAAGATTTTACCCCCTTCCTGACCAGAGCACTTTTTGCGATTCGGTGCTGCATCGCTTTAACTGACAATTGCGCGGTCGTGTGACGTTGTACCTAAACTAAATTGACTTATTTTTTCCCCCCACAAATAGAGCTTTCTTTTGGTGGTATTTGATCACCTCTGCGGTTTTTATTTTTTGTGCTATAAACAAAAAAAAAAGACTGACAATTTTGAAAGAAATAATATTTTTAAATGTTTGCTATAATAAATATCCCCAAAAATATTTAAAAAAAAAAACACATTTCTTCATCAGTTTATGCCAATATATATTCTTCTACATATTTTTGGTAAAAAAAAATCGCAATAAGCGTGTATTGATTGGTTTGCGCAAACGTTCTAGCGTCTACAAACTGTGGGAAAGGTTTATGGCATTTTTATAATTTTTTTTTCTTACTAGTAATGGCGGTGATCAGGGATTTTTAGCGGGGCTGCGACATTGCGGCAGGACAGATCGGACACTTTTGACACATTTTTGGGACCGTTGACATTTATACAGAGATCAGAGCTATAAAAATTCACTGATTACTGTGTAAATGTCACTAGCAGGGAAGGGGTTAACACTAGGGGGCGATCAAGGGGTTAAGTGTGTTCCCTAGTTATTGTTTCTTGGACCCTTTTCAAACTGGAGGCGTTTTTCAGGTGCTTTTGGGCTAAAAATAGCGCCTGTAAAGAGCCTGAAAAACACCTCCTCTGCAGTCCCAGTGTGAAAGCCAAAGTGCGTTAAAAAAAAGTCCTGCAAGCAGCATCTTTGGAGCGGTGGAGGAGCCGCTCCTCCACCGCCCCTGCCCATTAAAATTAATGGGCACCGCGCCCGAAGAGCCTGCAAAGCGCTTTCAGAGCGGCGCTACACAGACGCATTTAACCCTTTATACATCAACACCCGCCTGCCCCAGTGTGAAAGTGGTCTAACTGTATGGGGATGTGACTGACTGAATGGGGGAGGAGACATATCACTGTTTCTACTTACTAGGAACAAACAATCTGTCTCCTCTATCCATGACAGAACAGGAATTTGTGTGTTCTGGCTCTCGTGCCCGCCGGCGGCGATCGCGCCCGCCGGCCATGCGCAGCGGGGGGCGCGCACGTGCCTCCGGAGGTTCTTACAGAGAACAACATACCCTTATGCCCCGTACACACGATCGGACATTCCGACAACAAAACCGTGGATTTTTTTTCTGAACGATGTTGGCTCAAACTTGTCTTGCATACCCACGGTCATACAATTCCGACCGTGTGTATGCGGCATTACGTTGTTTCGTCCAACCGTGCCATTCTGCCGATGTATATCGGCGTGAGCCTGATGGCAAGTGGTTAAAATTCATGTGTGTGTAAAGGCAGGCATCCCAATACTTTTGCCAATATAGTGCATGTGACCTGTCCCTTTTTGAGCCACCTGCCCAAAATGACTTTCAAGTCTACCTATCAATGTACTACCTATTAAACTGTACTACCGAAAAAGTACTATAAAATCTTCATCAGAATCTTTAAATACGTCTGAAAATAAAATAGAACTTGAGTCAAATTCTTGGGCCAAACTGGTAATTTTTCTACCAAAGCTTCATTAATTCAAAACTGGGCCAACTCTGAAATTTCTTATATACATCCTAAAAATAGCATTTTTTTTTTTTTTTTGGAAGAAAATTATGTAGAACCCCCCCCCCCCAACATTACATATTTTTCAAAGCAGAGACCCCAGAGAACAAAATGGAGGTTGTTGCCATTTTATATGTTGCGTGATGTTTGCGCAGCCATTTTGAACAGGTACTCTTTACTTAGAGATATGAGGTCTATTAAACCCAATATCTCTCCTCTGCCATCAAAAGCATTGAGATCGGTTTGATACTGGAAGTCGGTAACGACTCATAAACAACAAACCGAAATGTGGAAGTGACAAAATCCTTGTTGCTTCTGGTTTCTTACATAATGGAGGGATCGTGGGTACAGATGTACCTTCCCCCTCTGTTCTCCAGGCCACACAGATGGCAACGGTCCCAGGCTCCCTGATTGTGCCCGAGAGTCTGGAAATGGTAGTGGTAGAGGGGGGCGGGGGGGGGCCCTTCAGCATCCCGTAGAAGTGATCAGGCAGCCATAGATCCACTTGATCACTTCTACAGGAAAGCCCATTGCTGGCTTAAAAAGTTGATAACCGCTTCAACCTGAAGATGTACAGTAATTTGAATAAAGCACATGAAAAAATGGACTTTAGAGGCACCAATTATAGAAAAAAATAAAGTAAATTTTTATTACATATATATTACGTAAAACATTTTTAAAATACTGCACAATGCGGTGATGACTACACTTCTCCGATGTGAATCAAACACATCAAAAACATGTCATATGGGACATGTAAATATATACCGAGTAATGACATAAAATGTTAGCTCTACATGTTTCACGTAAAAACGCTTCTTCAGGAGCTGGATAATTTCTAAGAGAGGAAAAAGAGGCAGTCAATAATAAATTTATTGGCATACATTCATCATAAAAATATATGTCTTGAGGAACCAAAAAGACCACAAAGGCAACAATCCGAGAGGACCAAAAACAACCAACTAAAGATGTACAGGTAAGGACGTCATATCCTAAGGACATAAACTAGTTAATCTTACCACAATCATATAAAATGTTAGCTCTACAAGTTTCGCGTAAAAACGCTTCTTCAGGAGCTGGGTAATTTCTAAGAGAGGAAAAAGAGGCAGTCAATAATAAATTTAATGGCGTACATTCATCATAAAATATATATCTCGAGGAACTAAAAAGACCACCATGGCAACAATCCAAGAGGAGCAGAAACAACCAACTGAAGATGTACAGGTAAGGACGTCATGTCCTAAGGACATAAACTGGTTAATCCTACCACAATCGTATAGCAAGTGGTTTAAATCTGGGGATGGTGAGTCACATTTTAAGTAACGATTATCCCCTCTATTCTATATTTTATACCATTTAATAGAATAATATGTTTCAATCATATCATTCATCATTTTTATATAGACTTGCGATGTACCCACTTGACAATAACGCTGCAATTTTTGTTGTATAGGTGATAAGAACGAACCCGAATTACCTTGTAGAGGTTGTCTATTCCTCTGTCCTCAGACTCATAAATACATCTTTATGGGAATTCACTGATTACTGCATTCTTCTTGTGGAAAATTTTTCAAGATTGAATTGATGATAGGCTGGGGTTCCATTTGAATCAATCTCAGATATGCTCAGCATCTGGGAATCCTGGAATATTCCCCCCCATTAATGTTTAGCACCTGCAAAGTCGATAACCGTATTCATCTAAAGGATATTAAGATGGCGGTTCTTCATTCTCGGAAAGGCCATATTCGGCAGCCGGTTGAGCTCTGTATTGCTGTTCTGCACACAATTAATTCTGAATAGCTGGGTTTAATGGCAGCGAGTTTATATCAAAGCGAGTGTGATTACCGCCCACCATTACCAAGCCTTTAACCCGAGATGCCGGCAAAATACTGTAAATCTGTGTAGACTGAGGATCACCTTGAGAAGTTACATAGTAGGTGAGGTCTAAAAAAAGCCACAAGTCCATCAAGTCCAACCTATGTGTGTGATTATATGTCAGTGTTACATTGTATATCCCTGTATGTTGCGGTCGTTCAGGTGCTTATCTAATAGTTTCTACTATCGATGCCCCCCCGCTGAGACCACCGTCTCTGGAAGGGAATTCCACATCCTTGCCATCCAAATGCTAGCTGGGTATCCTGGCTGCATTATCCACTGAAACACTCTCATGTGTAGTCTGTGTTATGGAAGTGGAATTGTACATTTGTGCCAACATCTAGGTCCAAATGCCCTCAACATTGGTAGTGTACCCTGCAAGGGAAGGGATGGGGGAAACACAAACCACTCCAGCTCACCATAAGTCCAAGCTTCAGAATCCAGAATCAATGGCACCAGTGGCAGCTGGTGCTGTAAATTTTGGTGGGGCGGCAAACAAGACACCTGTCGCCAATACCCCTTGGTCCGTGTGGTCGGTCACTCATCCAGCACTTATCCCATCTAGCAGCTTCGGGTCCTTCCTGCGCCCCCTCCTCCTCTATGGCGGCTTCTGGTCCTCCTCCATGGCGGCTTCGGGTCCTTCCTGCACCCCCTCCTCCTCCATGGCAGCTTCTGGTCCTCCTCCATGGTGGCTTCGGGTCCTTCCTGCGCCCCCTCCTCCTCCATGGCAACGTCTCCGGCTTCACAGCGGCTTTGTCCTCGGTGGCTTCCCTCCTCCTTCCCTCGGTGGCCAGTACGATTGCTTCTCCTCTCACCCGCTTCCTGGTTGGCCCGAAGGAAAATCAGGAAGACAATAGAGAATAATAATTCGATATTGTCACACAACTGGGTGGGCTCAGGGCGCAGTGCTCTGTGCCCAGAGACCACCCTTTTTTTAAGCCAATTAGAGCCTCAGGCTTAAAAAAAAAAAAAAAACCCCCCATTAGAATCCATGCTTCCGGTGCCCTGCATGTAGATTAGGGGCTGGGCACATGGATTATGGCTAATGGATGGGCTGCCACTAAATGGCACCAAAAAGTTCCATCCAGGCCACAAGGGAACCAAGAATAATGGAGTAAAAGGATCCTGCAGCTTCCACAAAGGGACCCGGGGTGACCCAGTGCAGCTCACACGGAATAAATACAGGAGCGTGGGATCCAGGTTAGAATAAAAGCAACTGATTTATTAACAAAAATCTGGTAGATCAGCATGGGAAGCAGAGGGCACCAGGACAGACGCATAACCAGGCCAAGCGGCAGCTCCCAATCTAATAGCCGGCATACAGGGGTACAATGGGTGATGCCAATCCTCTCTCTCTTGCAAGACACCTTGACCCCATGTTGATGCAGACAAAGGCTTCATCCCCACATCCAATACCCCTTTATTGGAATCTAAAAGCCTCCTTTAGAATAAGGGGACCCCTAGACATCTGCCCTCCCCCCTTTTGTGAATGAGTACAGGGCGCACAGCCCCTCTTGTTATTCACAAACCAATTGGAAATTAAATAAAAACATAGAAGCCTTGAAAAAAAAGTCCTTCATTAAAAATGTCCAATCTCAGTCATGGCATCCAGCAATGTACTATAGGTCCATGCTTCAATCGCAATGAGTGATGCCTGATAGCCTACAGACAAGATCAACCACTGTAATGATGATACTGCCCTGCTGCTACACCTGGTACAAATGACAGCTCCCTGGCATTGCTGGAATGTCAACAACAGTGGTGGGGAACCTGGATGTCGTCATTGATCCTGTTGTCAGGGCTGGGCTCAGCCCTTCCTTCTCTGAGCTGGCCGCTCAGCTGTCGGCTAATTGCCAGCTCCTATCTCTCCACAGTTACTAAGCTGTTGATGATATCCTGCTCGTCAGTCCTGCCTACTTAAGCCATCCAGCCAAGAGGTTCTCTGCCTTCGCCTTAGTCAACATCACAGAAACTATCTCCTGCGTTCCTGTTCAAGACGTGCTTTGCTGACATCCCAAATGGCACAAGATCCTGCTTGCTGTTCCACTACATTGATCCCTGACTTCTGGCTTGGCTGGCTATCTGTTCCGGTTTCTGAACTTTGGCTATGTTTTGACTACGTTTGTTCTTTTTACTTTTATTATTAAACAAGTGTGATTTAACTGTAATTCTGTCTCGGCCTGATTTCATGGTTTCTGACATCATAACCATATCGGGTCAATGATATCACCTGAGATCCCTGCTGGCTTGTTTAGAATCTGGTGGGAATCTATCATTTAGATTAGATTTTAACTCAGCAGGGGATGTGTCAGACCCAAGGCTGGATTAACATAGGGGCTATTGGAGCTGCAGCTCCAAGCCCTTTCCTTAAGATAGGCCCAGCCCAGTGGTGTGTGAGTCTCTAATGCTGCCCAGCCCTGATCTGTGTGCAGTGTACACATGACTGATATGTAAATCGCGAGTGGCATTAATATGCAAAATGCAGGTGGCATTGATATTTAAATTGTTAGGGGCATCATAGGTATGTCAACCTCCCTGAGCCCTGGTCCACCATCATCTTTGCTGAATGCTCCCGACATTGGGGATGTACAACAAGCCCTGCCTGCCACAGCCACTGAGCCTTCCATCAGCCTGTACTGCAAAGGTAAGCAGATGGATGGGGGTTGTCCAGGGGTAAACAGAGAAGGGATTACAGTTTGGAGGGTAAACATGACCAAAACGGGGT
>JBBDGP010001716.1:0-42500 GCA_037952835.1 Lithobates septentrionalis | reverse complement strand
ATTCAGCTGATTAAAATTGCAAGTTCATTTGGGCTTTAATGTGCCATCTTGCACTCGCGCGTCCTCCAATACTCTGCCACCCGGAGAGGGTTCTGCCAGAACACCGACACAATAAACCAGCGTGTGATGCTAAGCGTCATAGGTGGTAATGGCCTGTGTATATATATATATATATATTTTATGGCTGCTTTTCACATCTGCCAAAAAGTGCTGCATCGACACGGAGACAATTCACCTTCAAGTGCTCACTTCTTCCTTTCATAGAAGGTGAAGGAACGCTGACTTTCTAAACCACGGAGAACAGCTGAGCCGGCATCTAAGAAACCCGAACAAGTTATCTACGCTTTATAGTATAAATGAGATTTTATCTTCGGAAAAAAGTAAAAAAGAGAGAATGCATTCATGAAAGCCCAGCTCCGGAAATTAGAAAGAAATCGACCATTGAAGTCGCCCCCCCCCCACCGAATTGCTCATCATGTCTAGGGGTGCCATAATATTGAGTAAATACTCACCTTATTCCACGCTCTAGCAGGGTCCCCTCAAAAGCCGTGCCCAGTACCCCTCAACCGCCTCTCTAAGGTGCTCACAGCTGCATTCGCAGGCCCACTCCAGCAGGTACAAAGCAGAGTTAATAGCCCTGCATTGTACATGAAGACACCAAGGGGACCCACCCACCCACTGGAGCTTGGAGGAGAAAAGGGCAGCACCAAACCCGGCAACAGCAGGGGTTAGGGCAGTGGCGTCGCTAGGGGGTGGCTTTTGGGGCTACAGCCCCGAATCTGGGGCCCATAGCCCCGAGTCTCTGCAGGGGTCCCCAAGGGGAAGGGAGGCTCTCTGGGGACCCTGATGTAAGTGGGGAAGCTTTCTGTGGACCCGATTTTAAGGGAGAGGCTCTCTGAGGACCCTGATGCAAGGGGGAAGCTCTCTGGGGACCCGATTTTAAGGGAGAGGTTCTCTGGGGACCTTGATTTAAGGGGGGCTCTCTGGGAACCCTGATCTGGTGGGGGGCTCTCTGGGGACCCTGATGCAAGGGGGAAGCTCTCTGGGGACCCTATTTTAAGGGAGAGGCTCTCTGGGGACCCTGATTTAAGGGAGAGGCTCTCTGGGGACCCTGATTTAAGGGAGAGGCTCTCTGAGGACCCTAATTTAAGGGAGAGGCTCTCTGGGGACCCTGATTTAAGGGTGGGCTCTCTGGGGACCCTGATTTAAGGGAGAGGCTCTCTGAGGACCCTAATTTAAGGGAGAGGCTCTCTGGGGACCCTGATTTAAGGGTGGGCTCTCTGGGAACCCTGATGTAGGTGGGGGGGCTCCCTGGGGACTCTGATGTAAGGAGAGGCTCTCTGGGGACTCTGATGCAAGGGAGAGGCTCTCTGGGGACTCTGATGTAAGGATGGGCTCTCTGGGGACCCTGATATAAGGAGGGGGCTCTCTGGGGATATATACACACCCACACGTATATTACTGTATATACATGTGTATGCCCGCCCAAGCGTATGACTTTCTTTACTACACTGCTATGGGCTCTAGCCCCAGATCTTTTGTAGACCTAGCAACGCCCCTGGGTTAGGGTAAGTAATGAAGCCAAGGGCTGGCTATATCTCTTTGCGTCATTCCTTAACGAAGATTACAATCAGCCTCGTTCCCTCTAGTCCCCCCCCCCCCACCCCGCATGGGGAGTACACTATAGGGTTGATTTACTAAAGGCAAATCCACTCTGCACTACAAGTGCACTGAAAGTGCATTTGAAAGTGCACTTGGAAGAGCAGACGCTGTAGATCTGAGGGGTAGATCTGAAATGAGGGGAAGCTCTGCTGATTTTATCATCCTATCATGTACAAGCAAGAATGCTGTTTTTTATATTCCTTGCATGTCCCCCTTGGATCTACAGTGACTGCACTTCCGGTGCACTTGTAGTGCAAATAGGATTTGCTTTTAGTAAATAAACCCCTATATTACCAAAAGTATTGGGACACCTGCCTTTACATGAACTTTAATGACATCCCAGTCTTAGTCCGTAGGATTCAATATTGAGTTGGCTCCGCCCTTTGCAGCTATACCAGCTTCAACTCTTCTGGGAAGGCCATCCACAAGGTTTAGGAGGGTGTCTATGGGAATGTTTGACCATTCTTCCAGAAGAGCATTTGTGAGGTCAGGCACTGATGTGGACAAGAAGGCCTGGCTCGCAGTCTCCACTCTAATTCATCCCCCCAAAAAAACCCATATGTACAGTAAAATCTTGGATTGGGAGTATAATTCGTTCCGGAAACATGCTTGTAATCCAAAGCACGCGTATATCAAAGCGACTTTCCCCATAAGAAATAATGGAAATTCAGGTGATACGTTCCACAACCATTTTTTATAGGTCTTTCAGTTTATAGTCCATAGCATGCGTGCTCAACCTGTGGCCCTCCAGCTGTTGCGGAACTACAAGTCCCATGAGGCATTGCAAGTCACTGACAGTTACAAGCATAACTCCCGAAAGCGGAGGCACCATGGGACCTGTAGTTCCGCAACAGCTGGAGCGCCACAGGTTGAGCACCCATGGTCCATAGCAATGTGACCAGGTTGTATAACCATAAAATGTCCTTCTACAAATGGAAGCCTCCACAAGGGGATTAGAAGAAAAATCCAGCAGGAGCTCCAGAATATAAAAGAGAAGAGAGGCGCCTCTAAGTGTAGCAATATGATTACATTTAATGAAGGTCCAACATTTAGCAACTCACATGGTTGATGATTAAAACAGGCAGATCTAAGCATGCAGGAATCCGGGGTAAAGGTGTCCACATAGACCGTCCTCCGCACCGCCGGCTGTCAGTCTGCAATCATGACCGGGAAGACTACCCTGCAGTAAAGCGTTCTGAATGCGAGGCTTGAAGCGCCCGTGGAAGCGGTGAAGTCAATGGCAGTGCGGAGAATGGTCTATGTCAGGGGTAGGCAACCTCGTCCCTCCAGCTGTGGTGAAACTACAAATCCCATCATGCCTCTGCCTCTAGGAGTCATGCTTGTGATTGCCAGGGTCTTGCAAAGTCTCATGGGACTTGTAGTTTCAAACAGCTGGAGGGCCGAGGTTGCCCACCCCCGGTCTATGTGGACAGCTTTACCCTGGATACCTGCACACTTAGATGTGCCTGTTTTAATCATCAACCATGTGAGTTGCTAAATGTTGTACCTTCATTAAATGTAACCGTATTGCTACACTTAGAGGCGCCTCTCTTCTCTATACTCAGTTGTGACGTGACGCTACTCGTATATCAAGTCAAATGTATTAAAAAATTTTGCTTGTCTTGCATAATGCTCTCAAACCAAGTTACTCTCAAACCAAGGTTTTACTGTATCGCCCTTTGGGACTTTATATGAGGTGTGCCCAATTCGCTGATGAAATTGACAAATATAAATACAATAAAAACATTCATTGCAGAAATGATCACACATGAGAGTAGCATAAACAAAGGCAAAGCCAATACAATTTTGCACATGGTTAAAGATTGCATTGCATTCGAAATAAATGCGTAAACATACCATCTAAAACCACTGACGCGTTTCGTGAGATGTGACTCGCTCTTCAGGGGTGGATGCATGTAGGATATATCTGGCATGTAGGATATATCTGAAAATGAATGACCAAAAAGGTAATGTAACACATGAATAAATAATGGACAAATGGTAAGAGGGGACTTACAGAGAAAGAAAAGACCCCGTACTCACCAATCGGCAAGTCCTAGGTGCCTGTGGCCATGTTCACCGAGGATGGCAGCAGTATATGCTTGGGAAGGACTCTGTGCAGACCAGTCAAGTTCCTCCACCCCGAACTCGCTCATCCATGTCTTTATGGACCTTGCTTTGTGCACTGGTCCAGGGCTGTTTTTAAGGCAGGGCAAAAGGGGCAGCTGCCCTGGGCCCTGTCATTGTTGTGGGGCCCAAAGCAGCTGCCTCATACTTGTCAACTATCCTGGTTTAAATTCCCTTGTCCCTTGAGGTTTTAGTCCCGTGCTGTGTCCCGATATCTCAGTGTGAAATGCTGCTACTAATGCTGCCCAGCTCTGCCCTTTCGTTGTGTACAGATGACTCACCTGCAAACCCTGTATATACATGTAAATTACTGTCATTCATATGTAAATAGTGGCGGCCGGCGGCATATCATGCCCCCCTGAGGTCATATCCACAGTAATCTCTAGCAGCCAATCAACAAGCAGAAATCATGTACTGTAACCTCTAGCAACTAATCAGTGAGCCGTAATGTGTGCTGTAACCTCTAGCAACCAGTCGCAATCGCTGCCTGATCTGATTCAGTAAACTGATTTTGAGTCCAGTTGCTATTTATTGTATGTCTCAGAGCAGGTGGAGAGCAAAACTGCATGGGGGGAGCCCAAGAAAAGTTTTGCCCAGGGTCCAATCAATATTAAAGGCGGCCCTGCACTGGTCCAAATCATTTGGTGGAGGGGGGATTATGGTGGGGGGGGAGGGGGGATTATGGTGTGGGGTTGTTTTTCAGGGGTTGGGCTTGGCCCCTTAGTTCCAGTGAAGGGAACTCTTAAGGTGTCAGCATTCCAAGACATTTTGGACAGTTTCATGCTCCCAACATGGTGGTAACAGTTTGGGGACGGCCTATTCCAACATGACTGGGCACCAGTGCACAAAGCAAGGTCCATAAAGACATGGATTAACGATTTTGGGGTGGAGGAACTTGACTGGCCTGCACAGAGTCCTGACCTCAACCCGATAGAACACTTTTGGGATTAATTAGAGTGGAGACTGCGAGCCAGGCCTTCTCGCCCAACATCATTGCCTGACCTCACAAATGTGCTTCTGGAAGAATGGTCAAACATTCCCATAGACACACTCCTAAACCTTGTGGACGGCCTTCCCAGAAGAGTTGAAGCTGTTATAGCTGCAAAGGGTGGGCCAACTCAATATTGAACCCTACGGACTAAGACTGGGATACCATTAAAGTACATGTGCGCTTAAAGGCGGGTGTCCCAATACTTTTGGTAATATAATATATGTCACAATTTCCTGATTGCAGAGAGAGAGACTACTTCTGTGTATGCAGAAGATCACCGGATATTTAGTCTGAAGGGCTGGGGTTTCTATGGACATGCTGCAAACTACAAGTACCAGCTGTCTGGAGAGAGGAAGAATTCGGGGTGAGGAGATACATAGAATGATCTGGGGAGAGGCTCTTGCGACCCCGACCTACAGCTGCAATGCAGAGACAGGGCTGTTCTGGTGGATATGAGCGGGCGCTTTGGCCTGGACGGCGTGGAGTGCTTTCCATGAGTGAACGTTATCCCTGGAGGCAGACCCTCTGCTACCCGCCTTCCATCGGTAGTGTGGGTATCCGGAGTCACTTCCACTTACACCGATGCAGACACCGCTGAATCCCAGGGTTGTCTGGTGACCAGTCGGGCATCTCTCATCTGACTACAGGTCTTACAAGAGCCTGTTCTTGACGTCCTCTACCCAAGAGCTTTGATAGCCCAGTTAAGAAGCTTCTGACGTTGTCTCTGGTTCAGGAGTGGCTTGATACAAGGAATGCGAAATTGTAGCCCATGTCCTGGATACATCTGTAGTGTGGCGGCTCTTGAAGCACTGACACCAGGCGTAGTCCACTCCCTGTAAATCTCCCCCAAATTCTTCAACAACCTTTGCTTCACAATCCTCTCAAGGCTGCGGTTATCCCTGTTGCTTGTGCACCTTTTTCCACCACACTTTTTCTTCCACTCAACTTTACATTAATATGCTTGGATACAGCACTCTGTGAACAGCCAGCTTCTTTAGCGATTACCCTTTGTGACTTACCCTCCTTGTGGAGGGTGTCAATGACTGTCTTCTGGACAACTGTCAAGTCAGCAGTCTTCCCCATGATTGTGTAACCTACTGAACAAGACTGAGAGACCATGAGTCTACAACAGGGGTCTTCAAACTACAGCCCTCCAGTTGTTCAGGAGCTACAATTCCCATCATGCCCAGTCATGTCTGTGAATGTCAGAGTTTTACAATGCCTCATGGGACGTGTAGTTCTGCAACAGCTGGAGGGCCGTAGTTTGAGGATCCCTGGTCTACAATATTGAACTTTTTCACAAGTTTTTTGAGATACTGAATTTTGGGTTTTCATGAGCTGTAAGCCCTAATCATCAAAATTAAATTGAATTGCATTGCTGAAATAAATTAACTTTTTGATAATATTCTAATTTTTTGAGATGCACCCATATTCTCTCTTTGAATGATGTCAGAAACCAGGGTGTCAGAAGTGTTGGGAGGCTTGCAAGGCCAGGGCAACCTTTAGGGACAGTCATCTTCCAGCGGTCCTTACGGGGGTGGGGCTACAGTAATATTGCCTGTTCCTGCAACCCCTAGACCAGCCTCAACCCTTTTACCCTAGTGCAGTGGTCCCAAACCTGTTGCCCACAGGCCGGATACAGCCTTTTACCTGCCTTTCTCTGGCCCATGGGATGCAATTCTTTCCATTGACACCAAGGATGAAGAATAATTTACCCCACTGATACCAACACTCCTCCTATTGATGCCAACAATGGGGTTCTATTCTTCACACTACCCTGTTTCCCCGAAAATAAGACCTAGCGTGATTGTCGGTGATGGCTGCAATATAAGCTCTACCCCCCAAATAAGCCCTAGTTAAGGTCCTTGTAGGCCTATTTTCAGGGTAGGGCTTATTTGGGGGGAAACAGGGTAGGGCTTATTTGGGGGGTAGGGCTTATATTGCAGCCATCACCGACAATCACGCTAGGTCTTATTTTCGGGGAAACAGGGTAATACCAATGATAGGGAATTGTTTACCCCCACTGACGCTGGGGCATTTTGTTCCTCCATTGGCCACAGTCTGACCACCTAAAGTCTAAAGGACAGTAAACTGGCCCTTTGTTTAGAAAGATTTGAGACCCCTGCCCTAGAGGAACCCTTGAAATCGTTTTCGGGTCTCGGGGAACCCCTGCTAAAACCAGTTCATTGGGGCTCAGTGGGAAGAATGTCCTCCTAACAGAGAGCTAAAAAGATCATCAGTGTCTTGCTGATGTTGCTGCCAAGCGTCGTTGGCCTTGGAAATAGGCAGACAACCTTAAATGGGAGGTCATTCAGCCACAGCTCGAGGAAGTCCTAGCAACCTTTAGAGCAGGGGTCTCCAGACTTTCTAAACAAAGGGCCAATTGACTGTCCTTCAGGATTTAGGGGGGCCATATTGTAGCCAGTGGGCATAAACAATGCCACATCACTTTGTCTTAATGTGAGTAATCGTGCCCTACCATTGATATCAATGGGAAGGATAGTGCTCCATCGATGGTGTCAGTGGGAGGAATTGTGCCCCATTGTTGGTGTCAGTGGGAGGAATAGTGCTCCATCGATGGTGTCAGAAGGAGGAATTGTGCACCATTGTTGGTGTCGGTGGGAGAAATTGTGCCCCATTGTTGGTGTCAGTGGGAGGAATAGTGCTCCATCGATGGTGTCAGTAGGAGGAATTGTGCACCATTGTTGGTGTCGGTGGGAGGAATAGTGCTCCATCGATGGTGTCAGAAGGAGGAGTTGTGCACCATTGTTGGTGTCGGTAGGAGAAATTGTGCCCCATTGTTGGTGTCAGTGGGAGGAATAGTGCTCCATCGATGGTGTCAGTAGGAGGAATTGTGCACCATTGTTGGTGTCGGTGGGAGGAATAGGGCCCCATTGTTGGTGTCAGTGAGAGGAATTGTGCCCCATTGTTGGTGTCAGTGAGAGAAATTGTGCCCCATTGTTGGTGTCAGTGGGAGGAATAGTGCTCGATCGATGGTGTCAGTAGGAGGAATTGTGCACCATTGTTGGTGTCGGTGGGAGGAATTGTACCTCATTGTTGGTATCTGTCACGGAACGTCCCACACTCCGCTTGAGTGCTTCCGTCAGTATACCGCTTCCTAAGTTCTGGAACACAAGTCCAATGGATCTGGCTATAGGAACCCCCAAGAACTAGACAACACCAGTCTTGGAGTACATCGGAACTAACTCTTTCCCATCACAGTACCAATGGGAGGAACTGTGCCCTATTGTTGGTGTCAATGGGAGCAAAAGTGCCCTATCGATACTGTCAGTTGGTGGAATAGTATCCCGAGGGCCAGAGAAAGGCAAGCAAAGAAAGAGCCACATCGGGCCCCCCCCCGCTGGGCCACAGTTTGGAGACCACTGCTCTAGAGGAACCCTAGTTGAGAATGGCTGTCCCAGACATAACAAGGCTCACAATTTTTTGTTCAACTCCATATGAGCACTTAAATCTTGAAGAAGAACCTTCAATTTTTGGACTCAGCTTTGACATATTGAATAGTGGGAGTGGTCCCACACAGCTTTTTTTTTTTTTTTTCCCAATTCCTCCACATGGGATTCCATAAACTCTTCTTCATGCTGAGTCGTACTTTTCCGCCCTTGATCTGGGATTATATGATGTGGTCAGTTTAGATGGAAGGAGTCGTAATTAGCAGAGCTCCTCCAGGCACACAAAGAAAAGAGAATAATCTTCTTTATAGTAATATTTCTTTCCCGTTTCTTTCATTCTAATTTGTAACAAAGTTTTAATTCTTTTTTTTTCCGTATGTGAACCGTGTTCCCTAATAAGCCACGTCTGTACTTTGCCTGAAACTCTAACCTAATTTATAATATATTTAGTGATTTTTCTCTTTGAGCTTTTTTTCTATTGCCACACGGGAGGAGTGAAATGTGCAGAACTTAATTAAAGATCAGTGCGCAGTCCTCCTGTGTCTGAGGATTCCCCTAAAGCTTTTCCACATTTCATTATAAAGTGTGAGCAAAAGAAGACTTCTCATGGGAGGTGACAACATGGCGTCCCGTTCCTTCTAGTGGAGCTCTCTAATCCGAGGTACAGGTGTAGTGTCAGTAACGACGCTGTCACCGTATGTTTGCAATTTGCGACTTTACACTTTGCAATTACATACTCAAATTCACCTGATGACATATGGATGCCGGACTCAAGAAATGTTCTCATTAATGCCTAAACATCCACCATCTGTAGATTAAAGCTGAATTCCAGGCAGCCTTTAGGAAGTAATTTTTGGACTTGGGCGATAGAAAACAGAAAACGTCCTTGCCGGTTCCTGGCTGGGCAACTGGACTTCCTTGCCAGTGGTCTGGATTTGAGAACGTTGAGGGCATAGGCGTGCGCAAGGGGTGTGCCAGGTGTGCCTGGGCACACCCTAATCCTGGGGTTGGCAACCTGTCAGTGGTGGGCAGGTGACAGGTAAACCACAACCCTTCCTTGCCGACCCTCAGAACCTGGACAGGAGAGGTGGCGTGGGTGGAATTTAGTGGAACCGATCTATATCTTCCTCCTGCAGCAGCTGAAAGTAGGCTTCTCCTCTCCCTTTTGTCAACATTCAGCTGCCACAGGAGGAAAATATAGGGGATCGGTACTAATATATGCCACCCCCGCCACCCCTCATTTCCCTGTCCCTCTTCCTTCTGTTGCCCGGGTCTCCCATGTGCTCCCTTGCTCCCCCTTCCTCCCATTGTTTCAGGATGGGGAGCGGGGAAGAGGCCGGTAAATATGTCAAACGCATATGTGTTGGAGCTTTGGGTTGCACACCCTAATGCAATAGGCTGCGCACACCCATGGTTGAGGGTCAGCTTGTGGATGGGTCCTGGCCACAGGACAGAATCTCCACCGCGCTCCTCACTTGAAAACCCGCCAAAAGTAACTGGGCTAGTTGTTTAAGCCTAACTCAGGCCACATGGTCAGTCCACAGCCCCTGAACCATGCATGGAGATTGAGGGGTCGCAATGGTCCATGTGGCCTCCCTGTCACATTAGGATTTGCACTATGTCTCTGGGGAAATGCACTTGCCGTGTATCCCTGCATGGGTAATTTAGTAGACTCTGAGGGCCTGGGCAGAAGACCACCCAGACTCATCCCGGGCCCTCCCAGTTTCTCCTACACAAGGTGTCGGGGCCAGCCCTTTCCCCCAGTAGTGCACCGTCTGCTTAGCCCCTCCCCGCCCTGCATAACCGTGCACATGCACAAAAGGTGGGGGGCAGGCAGGGGACACACTCTGAGCCGTCATGTGAAAGCAATGGGCTTGTATGTGAATTTAGAAGTCAGAGGGCCTGGGCCTGCAGGGGGCACCAGGGCAGACCCTCTGAGTTTTGTCTTGTACACACAAGCCCACCAAAAATGAGAATCACTATTTTTTTTTTGCTTAGAATAAAGATCACGATTCTCGCGGCGTAACATCATCTTTCACATTATACCAAAAAAATAAAATAAAAATCGGGCTATATTTACTGTTTAGGTTTTTTTTAATTCATTAAAATGTTGTGAAACTTGGCAGACTGCCTGCTTTTTTGGGGGCTTTTTTTGACAGCTGTCGGCTTGAGCAGAGAACTCTGCATAGAATCGGGAAAATGCTTTGTTAAGTCAACAGTTCCCTCTTAGATACTGGTGTACCTTAGTGTGCCCAATAACAGGGAAGTCCATCTCTGGGGTAGTGATAAAAGGAAAGTCTCGAGGCATCTCTTTCTTTTGGCTCTTATCTTTCCACCAATTTTCAATACATAGAGTAAGCACACCACATAGCAGAAATGCTTTAACAATAATTCATTAAAGTGTATTTTTTCCAGAAAAAAATGCATTTGAAAGACCGCTGTGCGAATACAGTCAAACATAAAATATTGCAACAACCACCATTTTATTCTCTAGGGCAGGCATATGCAATTAGCGGGCCTCCAGCTGTTGCAGAACTACAATTCCCATGAGGCATAGCAAGATTCTGACAGCCACAAGCATGACACCCAGAGGCAGAGGCATGATGGGACATGTAGTTTTGCAACAGCTGGAGGTCCGCTAATTGCATATCCCTGCTCTAGGGTCTCTGCTAAAAAAAAAAATATTTAATGTTTGGGGGTTCTAAGTAATTTTCTAGCAAAAATACTGATTTTAACTTGAAACCAACAAGTGTCAGGAAAAGGTTTAGTCTTTAAGTGATTAAACCTCCCTCATTTGCAGACCGAAGTTCATTCCTTTGATCTAAAGAACAAAAAGTTACAATGTTTATAGTTGGCTCAGTGGCTGAGGAATGTTGTGAAACTTGGCAGACTGCCTGTTTTTTTGGGGGCTTTTTTTGACAGCTGTCGGCTTGAGCAGAGAACTCTGCATAGAATCGGGAAAATGCTTTGTTAAAGTGGAGGGCCACCCTGAAAAAAAAAATCACCAAAAATCCTAAAAAAAATAAAAATAAAAAATAGAAAAAAAAATTAAAAAAAATTAAACTTACCTAAACCTTTGTTGCTAGGCAGTCTTCCTAATCTGCCTCTTCCTATTCCGCGGTGAGTTCTTCTCCTCAGTGAGCGGCCCCGTTGTCTTCTGGGAACTGTGTGTGTTCCCAGAACACCACGGGGGCCATTCACAGGACGGAGCGCCACGCCGCTCGAGCATGCGCAGTAGGAAACTGGCAGTGAAGCCGCAAGGCTCCACTGCCTGTTTCCCTTTCCTAGGATGGCGGTGCCGGGACCCGAGAGCCGAGGGACGGGTCGGCCTCGGGCGGCTGACATCACGGGGACACAGGACAGTGGGAAAGAATTGCGATCTAGATTCTTAACGATTAATCGTGCAGCCCTACCATCTACGTCTATTACAAAATGGGTAATACCCCAAGTTGTCAAAGGCGTTTATATATTATATTGCTGGTAAGAGTCCATCTTGTCACACAGTGGTGGAGCACGAGTTGAAGCAATTTTTGAGTACTTTGCCGTTAGGAAACACGGTGGTTGGAGTTTTCTATGGACTTTTTTCTTATTTTTATGTAAGGATTTTTTTTACATTATGTGGAAAGTGTTTTTGTTTAAATTAATTGAGATGTCTTGTTGATGTTTTTTTTGTTTTTAAGTTGTGTGAGAGCTCCTTACTTTTTATTTATACTTTTTTACTTGCACACAGGGGCGTGGCTAGGTCTACAAAAGATCCGGGGCTAGAGCCCATAGCAGCGTAGTAAAGAAAGTCATACGCTTGGGCGGGCATACACAGGTATATACAGTAATATACGTGTGGGTGTATATATATCCCCAGAGAGCCCCCCACTTACATCAGGGTCCCCAGAGAGCCCCCCCTTACATCAGAGTCCTCAGAGAGCCTCCCCCTTCCATCAGGGTACCCAGAGGGCCCCCCCACTTACATCAGGGTTCCCAGAGAGGCCACCTTACATTAGGGTCCCCAGAGAGCCTCCCCCCTAAATCTGGGTCCCTAGAGAGCATAGGCCTTAAAATCAGGGTCCCCAGAGAGCCTCTCCCTTACATCAGGGTCCCCAGAGAGCCCCCCCACTTACATAAGGGTCCCCAGAGAGCCTCCCCTCCCCTTGGGGACCCCTGCAGAGACTCGGGGCTATTGGCCTCAGATTCGGGGCTATAGCCCCAAAGGGCACCCCCTAGCAACGCCCCTGCTTGCACATATGGTGTGCCTAAGGCAAGGTAAGATATGTTATTCACCATTTTCGCACTCTCACCATACTCTTGGTTTTCCTTGGTAATCACACCACTGTAACTGGGGATACTTACCAAACCAGGCTTGATGTCTTAAGCATGGTCAGGCTTCCGACTCCCCTATCCACCACATCCCCTAGTCCAACTGGGTTTGCATACAGTTGGGTAAACCGGGTCTCCTCTTCACCATGTGGGTTCTTAATGAGGTGCACTGCCTAACTTGGTTTAATGGTGTGCTATCTCACTTCACGGCAGCAAAGTTACCGAGGTTCTACCTCAGACACAAGAAGCAGCCATAAACTCAGTCCAACTTGATTTTAATCTCTATTGTAATCATCAGTTCTGAGACGATCTATCAGTCAACAGTTCCCTCGTAGATACTGGTGTACCTTAGTGTGGCCAATAACAGGGAAGGCCATCTGTGGGGTAGTGAAAAAAGGAAAGTCTCTTGAGGCATCTCTTTCTTTTGGCTCTTATCTTTCCATTAATTTTCAATATATAGAGTAAGCACACCACATAGCAGAAATGCTTTAACAATAAAGTTGTATAAGGCGCGTACAGTGGAACCTCGGATTGCGATTAACGCGGTTAACGAGCGTTTCGCAATACGAGCAATTATTTTTTTTAAATCCTGACTCGGTTTGCGAGTGTTGTCTCGCAACACAAGCAGGATTCAAACCTCTGCGGTGTGCAGTACCGCATTTGGCCAGAGGTGTGGGGGCGCCGGTGACACTCAAAACGGTTCAGAGCCGTTTGGAAATACTCGGAAACACTCCAAAATATTTATTTATTTATTTCAGGTACTTATATAGCGCCGTCAATTTACGCAGCACTTTACATATACATTGTACATTCACATCAGTCCCTACTCTCAAGGAGCTTACAATCTAAGGTCCCTAACTTGCATTCATACATACTAGGGACAATTTAGACAGGATCCAATTAACCTACCAGCATGTCTTTGGAGTGTGGGAGGAAACCGGAGTACCCGGAGCAAACCCACGCAGGCACAGGGTGAACATGCAAACTCCAGGCAGGTAGTGTCGTGGTTGGGATTCGAACCAGCGACCCTTCTTACTACTAGGTGAGGGTGCTATCCACTACACCACTGTGCCGCCCACAAAATACTCCATTCCCGAGTGTTTCCGAGCCTTTGCCAGGGTTTCCGAGTGCAGCCGAGCGGCCTCCGAGTATTTCCGAGTCTCTCTGGCGCCCCCCCCACCTCTGGCCACATACGGTATTGCATGCAATAGAAGGCAAGGCGGAACTATTTATTTTCATTTCCATTGACTTCTATGGGGAAACCCGCTTTGATATGCGAGTGCTTTGGATTACAAGCGTTCTCCTGGAACGGATTATGCTCGTAATCCAAGGTTCCACTGTACATACAATTATGCAATAGGTACAAATATCCAAGCATGTCACGTCCCATTAAGAATAATACAGCATAAGTATTTGCTTCACTGTTAAATCTTATCCAACCACCAAAAATACATCCATGTATATAGGTGCACTGAGCACCACTTAAATCATGTAGCAGCCAATGTTGGTTGATGTCAGAACTCAGAATAGAGTAATAAAAAGTATAGCCGACCCTGGTGAAAAGAGAGAGGAGAAGGAAAAAACCAACAACGGGGATATAAGACTCAAGAACCTCCTACCTAATTTGCACTATGAGTACATTATATACAATGGCGGCTACTAGCAGCTACTTCCCCCAGCCAGCTGTATGTTACACCACTTCCGGTTCTTGGTTCTATGATTGACATCACTTCTGGTTCTTGGTTCCAGGAGTGACATCACTTCCGGTTCTTGGTTCCAGGAGTGACATCACTTCCGGTTCTTGGTTCCAGGAGTGACATCACTTCCGGTTCTTGGTTCCAGGAGTGACATCAATTCCGGTTCTTGGTACCAGGAGCGACATCACTTCCAGTTCTTGGTTCCAGGAGTGACATCACTTCCAGTTCTTGGTTCCAGGAGTGACATCACTTCCAGTTCTTGGTTCCAGGAGTGACATCACCTCCGGTTCTTGATTCCAGGAGTGACATCACTTCCAGTTCTTGGTTCCAGGAGTGACATCACTTCCAGTTCTTGGTTCCAGGAGTGACATCACTTCCAGTTCTTGGTTCCAGGAGTGACATCACCTCCGGTTCTTGATTCCAGGAGTGACATCACTTCCAGTTCTTGATTCCAGGAGTGACATCACTTCCGGTTCTTGGTTCTATGCATCACTTCCGGTTCTTGGTTCTATGATTGACAGCACTTCCGGTTCTTGGGTCTATGATTGACACCACTTCCGGTTCTTGGGTCGATGATTGACATCACTTCCGGTTCTTGGTTCCAGGAGTGACATCACTTCCGGTTACTTCCTGTTTCCAAGACTTGCCAACCACAACCTGGCTGGACCATGTGCCAACCAGCTACTTATCTTCTCACTGGGCTGGTCAGAACTAAGCTCCATCCAGGGTATATATATATATATATATATATATATATATATATATATATATATATATATATATATATATATATATATAATCCTGCCAGGAGGAAATTAACTCATTATCTATCCTGGAAGGATTTTAAAGGGGAACAACTTAAATGGGCACATGCAATGTGGGGACACTGCACTCCCAACAAGTGTAAAGTGAAAAGCGGCCTCAGCCTCAGCTCCTCACAGGCCGTACACTGACACATTTTACCCCGCCCCCTCGGGGCATAGTCACAGAACCTCTATAAATAAGCCCTGGGGGGCGGGGCAAAACTCATCAGGGGTGTGGCCTGGGGACATCCGAAGCTAAGGCCGCTTTTCACTTGACATCAGGCTTTTGGGAGTGTGGCGCCTCCACACTGTATATGTACATATGACTTTTGGATGAGCACTTCAGACGTCGACCCAAATTAGCAGGAAACATCGGCACTTAGAGTGGCGCTCCAAGCTATTAGAATAAGTAACCCCTGCCTACAAGCTCACATTACATGAATGGAGGGGATTGGAGAGGAGCGCTGCCGGAGAAGTGAGGAATAGCGTAAGTATTTCATAGGCTAAAGCCGAGCTAAGGCCAAAACTTTTTTTTTTGGCATTTTGGATAGGGATAGGCCATCCTTTCAGTTGACATTACTGCAGACAATTAGATGACATCAGCTTAGTGTATATGCGGAGAGCAGGGCATGCTGGGAGTGACCGTGAATATCGCCCTTGGGGTCGGTCGGAGCGACACGTTTCATTTCCTCCGCGGCACACAAGCAATATTAAATTTAATTATGTGATTTTGTTTAATCTACACATCCTGGTGAGAGGATACGAGTACTCAGGGACCTCAGCTCATAAAGCAGGAAGATATGCTATCGGCTCGTTGTTTATGTGGCGTAGTGAAGACTCGGGGCCCCCCAGGAGACCCGTGTAATATTGTCGATTGAAACGGTAGCAGCGCGCGCGCGCGGCTCATGGCAGGCTCTGCAATCAGGACTGTTCACAATATCTTCCAGTATGTAGTGTACAGAACGAAGGATCCAGAGGTCTGAGACTCTTTCTAAGCATCTCAGCATGGTCTGGATCAGAAGAAAGCCCAAAATGTGCCAATGACAGAGGGTGGGCCACCCAGAACTGTACAGGTAGGTATGTTACAGAAAGATGTTCACATCCCCAAAGCTTTCTTAATTCCTTATTGTGATGGCTACAATGTCAGATCCCACCGCTGCCACCAGAATGGGATGGTGACACGCAGCGTTCACAGCAATTGTCTGTATTACTCGCTGCCACACTCAGACACACCCTGTGCAGAGATTTTTCTACTCTAGGGCAACATCTAAGCACTATGAGCAGTGGCAGCTGGTGGTTTTTTGTTTGGAGGGGCACCAAACAACCACCCCCCCCATGGCACCTCAAACCCCCCCCCCCACGCTGTCTGCCGTCTACCCCATCAGCGACGGGGATCGGTGTACACATCGGGGATTGGCAGGCACACACCGGCAGGGATTGGTGGGCACATTGGGGATCAGCGGGCACACAGCGGCGGGGATTGGCGGGCACATGGGGCAGGGGATCAGGTTGCGGCGGGCATCTGGCAGCGTCTCCTGTGTCCTCTTCTTATCTGAGATCACGGCGGCTTTGGCTGTGCGTCTCCTCCCCTCCTCCTGGGTGTCCAATAGGATCGCCTGACCTTTCAGCCAATCGGGAAACAGGTAGCAGACCCGCACTTCTTGATGGTTACGGAAAAGATTCAGCGTTAGAAAAGCGAATTTTCATTTGCTTTTCTAACACACCTGGGTGGTCTCCGAGTGCAATGCTCTGCGCTCCGAGCCCACCCTATTTTGAAGCCTATTAGAGCCTACGGCTTTAATCCAGGTACTTAAAAAAAAAACACCCCCGCCGCTGTAATTCATTAACCCGGCGACCTGAAAGGGGCCGGACGCATCGACGGCCGTGGATAAATTCATGCTATGCATGAATCTATCCATTAACCATATAGGGCAGGGATATGCAATTAGTGGACCTCCAGCTGTTGCAAAACTACAAGTCCCATCATGCCTCTGCCTCTGGGTATCATGCCTGTGGCTTTCAGAGTCTTGCTATGCCTCATGGGACTTGTAGTTCTGCAAAAGCTGGAGGTCCGCTAATTGCATATCCCTGATATAGGGGATGGCGTGGATAGAGAAGGTGTCTCCTGTGCGCCCTTAATGGACGGGTCACCCCCTGACTATGAGACTGAGGTTGGCTGGCACTGGGCCAGGATACACACAACCAGTAGCTGCCCCCACGTGTTTTAATGGAAACACGCAACGTTCACAGCAATTATCTGTATTACTCGCTGCCACGTTCAGACAGGAATGTAACAGAGTTTTCACTACAGAGTTCTTTTATTTCTATTTAGAGCATTCAGAGATTCAGCTTAATGATTTTTAATTGCTTCCTGCCCAGCCCATTGTAATATGAAGGCCAGGCGGGAAGCTCTCCCATCGTGGGTGGACGCCGTATGACCATAGCTCCCAACTGTCCCTGATTTTCGAGGGACCGCCCCTGCATTGGAACAAAGTCCCTCTTTCCTCCTTATTTTGATCTGATCTATAGAATTGTATATAAAATGCACTATTTATCTTTCAAAAAGTGTCTCCCAGCGCTAAACCTTTCATCCAATGTTTAAATGGCTGCATTTGTAAATGTCAAATATAAAGGAATATTGGTGGTAAAAAAAAAAAAGTAACTTGTGGGTTTAACTAATCATTTTTGTTTTTATAGTTTTCCTTTAGGGGGAAGTGACAGGGAGGTGTGTCCTACGCCTCCATACTTTTGATAATAAGTGTTTCTCATTGCCGTCTCAAAAAGTTGGGAGGACTGCAAATGATGTCCTACCAGGATCATGCCTTGTGCGCCCCCCACAGGCGACGCTGCAGCACAAATCTGTCACCTGATGTGTCCACTGGATAACATGTGATCACATGGTACAGACAGGGCCAATCACAGCCCACCTGTACCATGCGAGTAGCTTTGGCCAATCACAGCTAATCACAATAGTACACAGTAAATGAATGGAAAAATGGTTGCTTATAACAATGATTATCACTGTTATAAGCAATCATAGTGTAATACAATAACACTGTACTGCCCCGGTCACAGTATCTATAATAAAAAAGAAAGAGAAATGTCAATAATAATCAGAGATGCTCCAGACTGGGATCATTACTTGTAATTATTAACATTCTGGGAACAGATGTAGAAGGATTATTCATTTAGAGAATCGAAGTGGGTTCTCCTTTTATTACATCACGCCTACTTACTTTTAAAGGTTACAGGGAAACGTTTGCCCATTCATGAGTGGATTCATTTGGGGAGTGGGCGCAGCATTCTCTCCGGGTCTATTATAACTGTTTAGGTCGGATTCGGATCGCCTTCATCCTCCGACAATCGCCTCTTCTTTTTATTCAGTTTTTCTGATGTCTCGAAGATTTTTCTTTTCCTTAACTTGCTGCTTGTTTTTGGTTTCCTTTGATATAATTAGAAGTGATTCATTAAGAATATTTTCCATTAGATTTTCTTTTTTCTGCGTGCTAGTAAAGATGGAAGAATGGGAGGGAGAAATAACTACATATTCCTCACTTGCACCCAGTGGCATCACTTGGGTTGGTGTCACCCGGTGCGGTAAAACATGGTGTCACCCCCCCCCCCCACCAAGTATAGCCCCCATCAATACAGACCCCCCTCTAAACTGAGAATAGACCTCCCTCAGTCCAGGCTCCCCCTTTACTAAGTCCAGACCCCCTCCCTCAGTCCAGACCCCTCCTCTCCTCAAGTATAGACCCCCCCCCCCCCTTCACTAATAACAGACCTCCCTCAGTCCCGGCTCCCCTTTACTAAGTACAGACCCCTCCCTACTAAGTATAGACCCCTCCCCACTAAGTACAGACCCTTCTCCACTAAGTACAGACCCCCTCTCCACTAAGTATAAACCCCTCTCCACTAAGTAAAAACCCCTCTCCACTAAGTACAAACCCCTCTCCACTAAGTATAAACCCCTCTCCACTAAGTACAGACCCCTCTCCACTAAGTATAGACCCCACTCCACTAAGTATAAACCCCTCTCCACTAAGTACAGACCCCCTCTCCACTAAGTATAAACCTCTCTCCACTAAGTAAAAACCCCACTCCACTAAGTATAAACCCCTCTCCACTAAGTATAAACCCCTCTCTACTAAGTACAGACCCCACTCCACTAAGTATAGACCCCTCTCCACTAAGTACAGACCCCACTCCACTAAGTATAGACCCCTCTCCACTAAGTACAGACCCCACTCCACTAAGTATAGACCCCTCTCCACTAAGTATAGACCCCTCACTACTAAGTATAAACCCCTCTCCACTAAGTATAAACCCCTCTCCACTAAGCACAGACCCCTCTCCACTAAGTACAGACCCCTCTCCACTAAGTATAGACCCCTCTCCACTAAGTATAAACCCCTCTCCACTAAGTATAAACCCCTCTCCACTAAGTATAAACCCCTCTCCACTAAGTACAGACCCCTCTCCACTAAGTATAGACCCCTCTCCACTAAGTATAAACCCCTCTCCACTAAGTACAGACCCCACTCCACTAAGTACAGACCCCACTCCAATAAGTATAAACCCCTCTCCACGAAGTATAGACCACCCTCACCACTAAGTACAGACCCCTCTCCACTAAGTACAGACCCCTCTCCACTAAGTACAGACCCCCTCTCCACTAAGTATAGACTCCTCTACACTAAGTACAGACCCCTCTCCACTAAGTACAGACCCCTCTCCACTAAGTACAGACCCCCTCTCCACTAAGTACAGACCCCTCTCCACTAAGTATAGACCCCTCCCCACTAAGTATAGACCCCCCTCTACTAAGTATAGACCCCTCTACACTAAGTATAGACCCCCTCTCCACTAAGAATAGACCCCTCTCCACTAAGTACAGACCCCTCTCCACTAAGTACAGACCCCTCTCCACTAAGTACAGACTCCGCTACACTAAGTATAGACTCCTCTCCACTAAGTACAGACCCCTCAACACTAAGTACAGACCCCTCTCCACTAAGTATAGACTCCTCTACACTAAGTACAGACCCCTCTCCACTAAGTACAGACCCCTCTCCACTAAGTATAGACTCCGCTACACTAAGTATAGACTCTGCTACACTAAGTATAGACCCCTCTCCACTAAGTACAGACCCCTCAACACTAAGTACAGACCCCTCTCCACTAAGTATAGACTCCTCTACACTAAGTATAGACTCCTCTACACTAAGTATAGACCCCTCTCCACTAAGAATAGACCCCTCTCCACTAAGAATAGACCCCTCTCTACTAAGTACAGGCCCCTCTCCACTAAGTATAGACTCCTCTACACTAAGTATAGACCCCTCTCCACTAAGTACAGACCCCTCTCCACTAAGTACAGACCCCCTCTCCACTAAGTACAGACCCCTCTCCACTAAGTATAGACCCCTCCCCACTAAGTATAGACCCCCCTCTACTAAGTATAGACCCCTCTCCACTAAGTACAGACCCCTCTCCACTAAGTACAGACCCCTCTCCACTAAATACAGGCCCCCTCTCCACTAAGTACAGACCCCTCTCCACTAAGTATAAACACCTCTCCACTAAGTACAGACCCCCTCTCCACTAAGTACAGACCCCTCTCCACTAAGTATAGACCCCTCCCCATTAAGTATAGACCCCCCTCTACTAAGTATAGACCCCTCTACACTAAGTATAGACCCCCTCTCCACTAAGAATAGACCCCTCTCCACTAAGTACAGACCCCTCTCCACTAAGTACAGACCCCTCTCCACTAAGTATAGACTCCGCTACACTAAGTATAGACTCTGCTACACTAAGTATAGACCCCTCTCCACTAAGTACAGACCCCTCTACACTAAGTATAGACTCCTCAACACTAAGTACAGACTCCTCTACACTAAGTATAGACCCCTCTCCACTAAGAATAGACCCCTCTCCACTAAGAATAGACCCCTCTCTACTAAGTACAGGCCCCTCTCCACTAAGTATAGACTCCTCTACACTAAGTATAGACTCCTCTACACTAAGTACAGACCCCTCTCCACTAAGTACAGACCCCTCTCCACTAAGTACAGACCCCTCTCCACTAAATACAGGCCCCCTCTCCACTAAGTACAGACCCCTCTCCACTAAGTATAGACTCCTCTACACTAAGTATAGACCCCTCTCCACTAAGTACAGACCCCTCTCCACTAAGTATAGACCCCTCTCCACTAAGTATAGACCCCTCTTCACTAAGTATAGACCCCTCTCCACTAAGTATAGACCCCTCTCCACTAAGTATAGACCCCTCTCCACTAAGTATAGACTCCTCTACACTAAGTATAGACCCCTCTCCACTAAGTACAAACCCCTCTCCACTAAGTACAGACCCCTCTCCACTAAATACAGGCCCCCTCTCCACTAAGTACAGACCCCTCTCCACTAAGTATAGACTCCTCTACACTAAGTATAGACCCCTCTCCACTAAGTACAGACCCCTCTCCACTAAATACAGGCCCCCTCTCCACTAAGTATAGACCCCTCTCCACTAAGTATAGACCCCTCTTCACTAAGTATAGACCCCTCTCCACTAAGTATAGACCCCTCTCCACTAAGTATAGACCCCTCTCCACTAAGTATAGACCCCTCTCCACTAAGTATAGACCCCTCTCCACTAAGTATAGACCCCTCTCCACTAAGTACAGACCCCTCTCCACTAAGTATAGATCCCTCTCCACTAAATACAGGCCCCCTCTCCACTAAGTACAGACCCCTCTCCACTAAGTATAGACTCCTCTCCACTAAGTACAGACCCCTCTCCACTAAGTACAGACCCCTCTCCACTAAGTATAGACAACTCTCCACTAAGTATAGACCCCTCTTCACTAAGTATAGACCCCTTTCCACTAAGTATAGACCCCTCTTCACTAAGTATAGACCCCTCTTCACTAAGTATAGACCCCTTTCCACTAAGTATAGACCCCTCTTCACTAAGTATAGACCCCTCTCCACTAAGTACAGACCCCCCTCTCCACTAAGTATAGATCCCCCTCTCCACTAAGTATAGATCCCCCTCTCCACTAAGTATAGACCCCTCTCCACTATTCACAGACCCCTCTCCACTAAGTATAGATCCCCCTCTCCACTAAGTATAGACCCCTCTCCACTATTCACAGACCCCTCTCCACTAAGTATAGACCCCTCTCCACTAAGTATAGATCCCCCTCTCCACTAAGTATAGACCCCTCTCCACTATTCACAGACCCCTCTCCACTAAGTATAGATCCCTCTCCACTAAGTATACCCCCATATGCACTAAGTGGCACATGCTGGTACAATGGTGTTGCAATGCCTGGCACATGGTGATACAAATGTGGTAAAATGCCTGGCACATAGTGATACAATTCCTGGCATATAATGATACAATGATGGTACAATGCCTGGAACATGGAGGTAAGTTGGTGGTACAATGCCTGGCACATGATGGTACAATGCCTGGCACATGGTGGTACAATAATGGTACAATGCCTGGCACATGGTGATACAATGGTGCTACAATGCCTGGCACATGGTGGTACAATAATGGTACAATGCCTGACACATGGTGGTACAATGCATGGCACATGGTGGTACAATGCCTGGCACATAGTGGTGCAATGCCTGGCAAACAGGGGCATGATAGTGATACAATGCCTGGCACATGATGGTACAGTGGTGGTACAATGCCCGGCGAAAGGTGGTACAATAATGGTACAATGCCTGGCACAAGGTGATACAATGTTGGTACAATGCCTGGCACATGATGGTACAGTGGTGGTACAATGCCTGGCACATGGTGGTACAATAATGGTACAATGCCTGACACATGGTGGTACAATAATAGTACAATGCCTTGCACATATTGGTACAATGCCTGTCTCACGGTAGTACAATGATGGTGAAATGCCTGGCACATGGTGGTAAAATCGTGATACAATGCCTGGCACAGGGTGGTACAATGATTGTACAATGCCTGGCACAGGGTGGTACAATGATGGTACAATGCCTGGCACATGGTGGTACAATGCCTGGCATATGGTGGTACAATGATTGCACAATGCCTGGCACACGGTGGTACAATGATGGTACAATGTCTGGCACATGGTGGTACAATGCCTGGCATATGGTGGTACAATGGTGTTACAAAGCCTGCTATACAGTGGCACCATTAACAACATTTCATGTACTGAAGGATACAATGTGCAGAAAATATATAATGAACCATCAGTCACCTTTGTCTCGGCTCACCAGGAGGTCGCACAACACCAGAGAGATATTTTTATGTCGTTTCCTGAAACCCGACCGGAATGTCATCCAAGAATCAAACACAGGACAATGGAGAGGTCATAGGATGGGGCACCGCAAAATGTAGTCTGAAAGTGGCTAAATATTAACTCCTTTGCTGCCAGAGCCATTGGCGATTTTATTTTATTTTTCCCCTATATATGCACACATGTTAAAATGCACATTTTTGGCCCAAAGATTGTTAGACACTAATAATGACACCAAGTAAAAACCTTTTTATGCCCTACCTAAAATACACTATATTATCAAAAGTATTGGGACGCCTGCCTTTACACGCACGTGAACTTTAATGGCATCCCAGTCTTAGTCCGTAGGGTTCAATATTGAGTTGGCCCCGCCCTTCGCAGCTATAACAGCTTCAACTCTTCTGGGAAGGCCGTCCACAAGGTTTAGGAGTGTGTCTATGGGAATGTTTGACCATTCTTCCAGAAGCGCATTTGTGAGGTCAGGCACTGATGTGGACAAGAAGGCCGGGCTTGCAGTCTCCACTTTAATTCATTCCAAAGGTGTTCTATCGGGGTACAGGCCAATCAAGTTCCTCCACCCCAAACTCGCTCATCCATGTCTTTATAGACCTTGCTTTGTGCACTGGTCCAAATCATTTGGTGGAGGGGGGGATTATGATGTGGGGGTTGTTTTTCAGGGGTTGGTCTTGGCCCCGTAGTTCCAGTGAAGGGAACTCTTAAGGCGTCGGCATACCAAGACATTTTGGACAATTTCATGCTCCAAACTTTGTGGGAACAGTTTGGGGATGGCCCCTTCCTGTTCCAACATGACTGCGCACCAGTGTACAAAGCAAGGTCCATGAAGACATGGATGATCAGTCATGTTGGAATAGGAAGGGGCCATCCCCAAACTGTTCCCACAAAGTTGGGAGCATGAAATTGTCCAAAATATCTTGGTATGCTGACGCCTTAAGAGTTCCCTTCACTGGAACTAAGGGGCCAAGCCCAACCCCTGAAAAAAAAAAAACCCCACCATAATCCCCCCTCCACCAAATGATTTGGACCAGTGCACAAAGCAAGGTCCATAAAGACATGGATGAGTGAGTTTGGGGTGGAGGAACTTGATTGTCCTGACCTCAACCTGATAGAACACCTTTGGGATGAATTAGAGCGGAGACTGCGAGCCAGGCCTTCTCGCCCAACATCATGCAAATGGCGTGTCAAAATCCCACGATCTAGCGTTTCCGCTATGCGATAATGTGAATGGGGCCTAAATGAGAAATTGTCCTTTCAGTTACTAAGTATCATTTATGTGATTACATTGTAGTAAGTGGTCTCTTCTTAGGATCTGGGTTAATCCCTTTAATCAAATTCTGTTATTTACTCACATGCTACTCCACGGCCTGGGGCGCCACTTCACACGGAACCGATCGCTTTTCCCTCAGAGCTCTCTCCGCGTTCTCCCACCCCAGTGACTCATTAATGACGGCGTGATGGATGTCGTCCCCCCCGGTTACAATACTAACTCTACACTTATTTTATTCATGTATAATGCCGCAAAAAT
Source organism: Lithobates septentrionalis (assembly GCA_037952835.1). Classification (NCBI taxonomy): domain Eukaryota; kingdom Metazoa; phylum Chordata; class Amphibia; order Anura; family Ranidae; genus Lithobates; species Lithobates septentrionalis. The sequence continues at coordinate 17,662 of JBBDGP010001716.1, read as the reverse complement.
ATTTTACGACTCCTGCCGCGGCGATTCCGCCATTATTTTGTACCTATTAAATTCTGTCTGCTTTGACGCGGTTATCGATCGCGTGTGTTTAATGTGCTATTGTTCCATTTTCCCTCTTTTTATTAGCGGCATTTTTTATCATTCGCACATTTTGAGCGTCTGAGGCGTTCAGTCTTATGTAAATACATCTGTCCAATAAATATCAGTGCCTTGCACCGTGCCCAGTTTGTAGACATGTGCACTGCCGAAAAATTTGTTCATTTTCGATTCATTGTTTTGGGGGTTTTTTTTGTTTTTCGGGTCATTTGTTATGATCGCAATTCGCAAATTCATAAATTCGTAAATTAGAAAATCCGAAAATAAGAAAGAAAATGCGAAAATTCGAAAGAATATTTAACTAATAATAACTAACTATTACATTATAGGTATTGGAATTTCCTTTCAAATTTGGCTGTCAGCGAGCGTAACGAATACGAATTTATCCAAAGTTACGAATTATCCAAAATAATGAATGCCGCATCTAAATGGAACTCATTATTAATACATAATAATAATAATTATGCATTAAGGTGAAAAACCTTGAGGGTTTACAACTTCTTTAAGCGCCATATATTAGAAACCAGCATTCAAAAATTGGCAGGATCACCTCCTGAATGCCTGATAGCAGCTGCTTAGCTACACTCTGAAAAGCCAAGCCATCCACCACGGTTCACTTTTCAGAGAGCCTAGCCTAAGCCACACCAACTAACCAGTTAACAATAGAAACCTATATTATCATTCTACTGTAAGTATTCACAGCCTTTGCTCAATACTTTGGTGAAGCTCCTTTGGCACCAATTACAGCCTCAAGTCTTTTTGAGTATGATGCTACAAGCTTGGCACACCTATTTTTGGGCAGTTTCTCCCATTCTACTTTGCGGGACCTCTCAAGCTCCATCAGGTTGGATGGGGAGCGTCGGGTGCACAGCCATTTTCAGATCTCTCCAGAGATGTTCAAACGGGTTCAAGTCTGGGCTCTGGCTGGGCCACTCAAGGACATTCACAGAGTTGTACCGTAGTCGCTCTTTTGTTATCTTGGCTGTGTGCTTAGGGTCATGGTCCTGTTGGAAGATGAACCTTCACCCCAGTCTGAGGTCCAGAGCGCTCTGGAGCAGGTTTTCCTCAAGGATGTCTCTGTACATTGCTGCATTCATCTCCCCCTCGATCCTGACTAGTCTCCCAGTTCCTGCTGCTGAAAAACATCCCCAGAGCATAATGCTGCCACCACCATGCTTCACTGTAGGGATGGTATTGGCCAGGTGATGAGCGGTGCCTGGTTTCCTCCAGACATGACGTTTGCCATTCAGGCCAAAGAGTTCAATCTTTGTTTCTCATGGTCTGAGAGTCCTTCAGGTGCCTTTTGGCAAACTCCAGGAAGGCTGTCATGTATCTTTTACTGAGGAGTGTCTTCCGTCTGGCCACTCTACCATGCAGGCCTGATTGGTAGAGTTACATAGTTACATAGTAGGCGAGGTCGAAAATAGACACAAGTCCATCAAGTCCAACCTATGGAGTGCTGCAGAGATGGTTGTTCTTCTGGAAGGTTCTCCTCTCTCCACAGAGAAAGGCTGGAGCTCTGTCAGAGTGACCATCCGGTTCTCGGTCACCTCTCTGAATAAGGATCTTCTCCCCCCGATCACTTAGTTTGGCGGGGAGGCCTGCTCTAGGAAGAGTCCTGGTGGTTCCAAACTTCTTCCATTTATGGATGATGGAGGCCATTGTGCTCATTGGGATCTTCAATGCTGCAGAAATTGCAGCCAGTTACATCACCAGCGCAAATGCGCACTGAAGATCCGGCATACCTTGCCTGGGAGTGACGTCATCTTGGCTTCAACCAATCACATCGCCGGAGCGAGCAAACCCGGAGGAAAGCCCTCTCAGCGGTGACTTTACAAGCCCTGGAGGGCTTCATACCAAGGTGAGTATTTCATAGCGTGCTAGTATGCGGCGACTTGCCATTGCCTTCTAGGTTTTTTTTTTTTTCAACAGCCGCGGTTTACAAGCGCTTTAAGTTTTCTTTTCTTTTTTTTTCTTTTTTTCATTAGAAACCTGACAAATAATCTCACTCTTGTTATTTAGATGGAGTTCTACTTTAAATAAAAATGAGCAGACAGCCAGTAGAGCATTGCGGAAATTCAGCGAGGAAGTTGTTAGCGGAGAAAGCAATTAGCATGTTTCTAAGAGAAGAACTTGCAAATGATGACAAGTTACCAAATCTCTCAATATTTTGTGCTGTTTTACTGAATTTTAATATGTTTGCACCTCGTGGGTATGAGCTCCCCTGCTACATACATACAGTATTCCTGCATAATGCAAATAAATAAAACATTCGTAAAAGCTTTAAGGAAATTCATTGAATTGCAGATTCTGATAAGTTGCCAAATCTGGCAGAGAGTTGCAATTGTTTAAATAAATCCCTCCATAAATAATAGAATTATTTGAATAGTGAAACAAAATATTCACCCTTTGAGAATACTTGTCATTCCCTTAATATTCATAAACCGGTCACACAGTACATTAATATGGGGCACATGATAATACCTGCATGGACTTTTAGGCCTCTTTCACACGGGGCAGATCAGTCATGATCCGCCCCGTGAACATCCGCTTGCTCAGCGGGGATAGCTCCGCCGATCCCCGCTGAGCAGGAAGATGACAGGTGCATCGCTGCACACTGTGTGGCGACGGACCTGTCAGAGCGCCGCTCTCCCCTATGGGGGGATCGGATGATGACGGTCCGTAGTGTCCGTCGTCATCCGATCCGATCCGAAAACGGAGGGAAAAGTAGGTTTTTCCTCCGTTACACTTTTCGGATCGGAGCGGGGTCGGATGTCAGCGGACATGTCACCGCTGACATCCGACGCTCCATAGGGATGAATGTATGTCCGTTTTTCATCCGAAAACGGAAGGATGAAAAACGGACATACGGATCCCTCGTGTGAAAGAGGCCTTATAAGTCCTCTTTGGCTCCTCGGGGGCGTGGACTCCCAGGATGCGCTGTGTAAATTCCACCCTTTCCTTCCTTACTGCTCTGACTTCTCTCATTTGTTCCTGTTGGCTCATCATGCCATGATGAGTGGCCGATAGAAAGATTAGCTTGGGCAGGCCAACCCCAGCACTACAAGGACCTGGTCAAATTGACATAATCGAGCACCTTGGAGTTTGCAGATTCCAGGGCAATAGGCTACATTCGCTTGGGCATGATGTGAGTGGCAGCGAAAGGAATCGACTGTTTTTTGACAGGCATGTGCAGCTAACTGCAGCCCCCTATTACATCAGAGTCTCCCCTTTATATCAGAGGCCCCCCTACACATGAGAGCCCCCCCATTACATCAGATGCCCCCTATACACCAATCACCCCATCACATCAGACCCGCCTCTATACATCAGAGAACCCCCAAACACCAGTCACCCCATTACATCAGAGCCTCCTCTATACATCAGAGAACCCCCATACACCAATCACCCCATCACATCAGACCCGCCTCTATACATCAGAGCCCCCCCCCCCCCCTATACACCAATCACCCCATCACATCAGAGCCTCCTCTATACATCAGAGCCCCCCTATACACCAATCACCCCATCACATCAGAGCCTCCTCTATACATCAGAGCCCCCCCTATACACCAATCACCCCATCACATCAGAGCCTCCTCTATACATCAGAGGCCCCCTATACACCAGTCACCCCATCACATCAGAGCCTCCTCTATACATCAGAGTCCCCCTATACACCAGTCACCCCATCACATCAGAGCCTCCTCTATACATCAGAGCCCCCCCTATACACCAATCACCCCATCACATCAGAGCCGCCTCTATACATCAGAGCCCCCCCTATACACCAATCACCCCATCACATCAGAGCCTCCTCTATACATCAGAGCCCCCCCTATACACCAATCACCCCATCACATCAGAGCCTCCTCTATACATCAGAGCCCCCCTATACATCAATCACCCCATCACATCAGAGCCTCCTCTATACATCAGAGCCCCCCTATACATCAATCACCCCATCACATCAGAGCCTCCTCTATACATCAGAGCCCCCCCTATACACCAATCACCCCATCACATCAGAGCCGCCTCTATACATCAGAGCCCCCCCTATACACCAATCACCCCATCACATCAGAGCCTCCTCTATACATCAGAGCCCCCCCTATACACCAATCACCCCATCACATCAGAGCCTCCTCTATACATCAGAGCCCCCCCCCCCTATACACCAGTCACCACATCACGTCAGAGCCTCCTCTATACATCAGAGCCCCCCCCTATACACCAGTCACCACATCACATCAGAGCCTCCTCTATACATCAGAGCCCCCCCTATACACCAATCACCCCATCACATCAGAGCCTCCTCTATACATCAGAGCCCCCCCTATACACCAATCACCCCATCACATCAGAGCCTCCTCTATACATCAGAGCCCCCCCCTATACATCAATCACCCCATAACATCAGAGCTGCCTCTATACATCAGATCCCCTCCTATACACCCGTCACCCCATCACATCAGAGCCTCCTCTATACATCAGAGTCCCCCCATACACCAATCACCCCATCACATCAGAGCCTCCTCTATACATCAGAGCCCCCCCTATACACCAATCACCCCATCACATCAGAGCCTCCTCTATACATCAGAGTCCCCCTATACACCAGTCACCCCATCACATCAGAGCCTCCTCTATACATCAAAGTCCCCCCATACACCAATCACCCCATCACATCAGAGCCTCCTCTATACATCAGAGCCCCCCCCCCCCCTATACACCAGTCACCCCATCACATCAGAGCCTCCTCTATACATCAGAGAACCCCCATACACCAATCACCCCATCACATCAGAGCCTCCTCTATACATCAGAGCCCCCCCTATACACCAATCACCCCATCACATCAGAGCCTCCTCTATACATCAGAGTCCCCCTATACACCAGTCACCCCATCACATCAGAGCCTCCTCTATACATCAGAGCCCCCCCTATACACCAATCACCCCATCACATCAGAGCCGCCTCTATACATCAGAGCCCCCCCTATACACCAATCACCCCATCACATCAGAGCCTCCTCTATACATCAGAGCCCCCCCTATACACCAATCACCCCATCACATCAGAGCCTCCTCTATACATCAGAGCCCCCCTATACATCAATCACCCCATCACATCAGAGCCTCCTCTATACATCAGAGCCCCCCTATACACCAATCACCCCATCACATCAGAGCCTCCTCTATACATCAGAGCCCCCCTATACACCAATCACCCCATCACATCAGAGCCGCCTCTATACATCAGATCCCCTCCTATACACCAGTCACCCCATCACATCAGAGCCTCCTCTATACATCAGATCCCCTCCTATACACCAGTCACCCCATCACATCAGAGCCTCCTCTATACATCAGAGCCCCCCCTATACATCAATCACCCCATCACATCAGAGCCGCCTCTATACATCAGAGCCCCCCCTATACACCAATCACCCCATCACATCAGAGCCTCCTCTATACATCAGAGCCCCCCCTATACACCAATCACCCCATCACATCAGAGCCTCCTCTATACATCAGAGCCCCCCCCCCCCTATACACCAGTCACCACATCACGTCAGAGCCTCCTCTATACATCAGAGCCCCCCCCTATACACCAGTCACCACATCACATCAGAGCCTCCTCTATACATCAGAGCCCCCCCTATACACCAATCACCCCATCACATCAGAGCCTCCTCTATACATCAGAGCCCCCCCTATACACCAATCACCCCATCACATCAGAGCCTCCTCTATACATCAGAGCCCCCCTATACACCAATCACCCCATCACATCAGAGCCTCCTCTATACATCAGAGCCCCCCCCTATACATCAATCACCCCATAACATCAGAGCTGCCTCTATACATCAGATCCCCTCCTATACACCCGTCACCCCATCACATCAGAGCCTCCTCTATACATCAGAGTCCCCCCATACACCAATCACCCCATCACATCAGAGCCTCCTCTATACATCAGAGCCCCCCTATACATCAATCACCTCATTACATCAGAGCCTCCTCTATACATCAAAGTCCCCCCATACACCAATCACCCCATCACATCAGAGCCTCCTCTATACATCAGAGAACCCCCAAACACCAGTCACCCCATCACATCAGACCCGCCTCTATACATCAGAGCCCCCCCCCCCTATACACCAGTCACCCCATCACATCAGAGCCTCCTCTATACATCAGAGAACCCCCATACACCAATCACCCCATCACATCAGAGCCTCCTCTATACATCAGAGCCCCCCCTATACACCAATCACCCCATCACATCAGAGCCTCCTCTATACATCAGAGTCCCCCTATACACCAATCACCCCATCACATCAGAGCCTCCTCTATACATCAGAGCCCCCCCTATACACCAATCACCCCATCACATCAGAGCCTCCTCTATACATCAGAGGCCCCCTATACACCAGTCACCCCATCACATCAGAGCCTCCTCTATACATCAGAGCCCCCCTATACATCAATCACCCCATCACATCAGACCCGCCTCTATACATCAGAGCCCCCCCCCCCCCCTATACACCAGTCACCCCATCACATCAGAGCCTCCTCTATACATCAGAGAACCCCCATACACCAATCACCCCATCACATCAGAGCCTCCTCTATACATCAGAGCCCCCCCTATACACCAATCACCCCATCACATCAGAGCCTCCTCTATACATCAGAGTCCCCCTATACACCAATCACCCCATCACATCAGAGCCTCCTCTATACATCAGAGCCCCCCCTATACACCAATCACCCCATCACATCAGAGCCTCCTCTATACATCAGAGGCCCCCTATACACCAGTCACCCCATCACATCAGAGCCTCCTCTATACATCAGAGTCCCCCTATACACCAGTCACCCCATCACATCAGAGCCTCCTCTATACATCAGAGGCCCCCTATACACCAGTCACCCCATCACATCAGAGCCTCCTCTATACATCAGAGCCCCCCCTATACACCAGTCACCCCATCATATCAGAGCCTCCTCTATACATCAGAGCCCCCCTATACATCAATCACCCCATCACATCAGAGCTGCCTCTATACATCAGATCCCCTCCTATACACCAATCACCCCATCACATCAGAGCCTCCTCTATACATCAGAGTCCCCCCATACACCAATCACCCCATCACATCAGAGCCTCCTCTATACATCAGAGCCCCCTCTATACACCAATCACCCCATCACATCAGAGCCTCCTCTATACATCAGAGCCCCCCCCCCCCCTATACACCAGTCACCCCATCACATCAGAGCCGCCTCTACACATCAGAGGCCCCCCATACACCAGTCACCCCATCACATCAGAGCCTCCTCTATACATCAGAGCCCCCCCCCCTATACACCAATCACCCCATCACATCAGAGCCTCCTCTATACATCAGAGCCCCCCTATACATCAATCACCTCATTACATCAGAGCCTCCTCTATACATCAGAGCGCCCCCTATACACCAATCACCCCATCACATCAGAGCCTCCTCTACACATCAGAGCGCCCCCTATACACCAGTCACCCCATCACATCAGAGCCTCCGCTATACATCAGAGCCCCCCCCCCTATACACCAGTCACCCCATCACATCAGAGCCTCCGCTATACATCAGAGCCCCCCCCCCTATACACCAGTCACCCCATCACATCAGAGCCTCCTCTATACATCAGAGGACCCCCTATACACCAATCACCCCATCACATCAGAGCCTCCTCTACACATCAGAGCGCCCCCTATACACCAGTCACCCCATCACATCAGAGCCTCCGCTATACATCAGAGCCCCCCCCCCTATACACCAGTCACCCCATCACATCAGAGCCTCCGCTATACATCAGAGCCCCCCCCCCCTATACACCAGTCACCCCATCACATCAGAGCCTCCTCTATACATCAGAGCCCCCCTATACACCAGTCACCCCATCACATCAGAGCCGCCTCTATACATCAGAGCCCCCCCTATACACCAATCACCCCATCACATCAGAGCCTCCTCTATACATCAGAGCCCCCCCTATACACCAATCACCCCATCACATCAGAGCCTCCTCTATACATCAGAGCCCCCCTATACATCAATCACCCCATCACATCAGAGCCTCCTCTATACATCAGAGCCCCCCCTATACACCAATCACCCCATCACATCAGAGCCGCCTCTATACATCAGATCCCCTCCTATACACCAGTCACCCCATCACATCAGAGCCGCCTCTATACATCAGATCCCCTCCTATACACCAGTCACCCCATCACATCAGAGCCTCCTCTATACATCAGAGCCCCCCCTATACATCAATCACCCCATCACATCAGAGCCGCCTCTATACATCAGAGCCCCCCCTATACACCAATCACCCCATCACATCAGAGCCTCCTCTATACATCAGAGCCCCCCCTATACACCAATCACCCCATCACATCAGAGCCTCCTCTATACATCAGAGCCCCCCCCCCCCTATACACCAGTCACCACATCACGTCAGAGCCTCCTCTATACATCAGAGCCCCCCCTATACACCAATCACCCCATCACATCAGAGCCTCCTCTATACATCAGAGCCCCCCCCTATACATCAATCACCCCATAACATCAGAGCTGCCTCTATACATCAGATCCCCTCCTATACACCCGTCACCCCATCACATCAGAGCCTCCTCTATACATCAGAGTCCCCCCATACACCAATCACCCCATCACATCAGAGCCTCCTCTATACATCAGAGCCCCCCTATACATCAATCACCTCATTACATCAGAGCCTCCTCTATACATCAAAGTCCCCCCATACACCAATCACCCCATCACATCAGAGCCTCCTCTATACATCAGAGCCCCCCCCCCCCCTATACACCAGTCACCCCATCACATCAGAGCCTCCTCTATACATCAGAGCCCCCCCTATACACCAATCACCCCATCACATCAGAGCCTCCTCTATACATCAGAGTCCCCCTATACACCAGTCACCCCATCACATCAGAGCCTCCTCTATACATCAGAGCCCCCCCTATACACCAATCACCCCATCACATCAGAGCCGCCTCTATACATCAGAGCCCCCCCTATACACCAATCACCCCATCACATCAGAGCCTCCTCTATACATCAGAGCCCCCCCTATACACCAATCACCCCATCACATCAGAGCCTCCTCTATACATCAGAGCCCCCCTATACATCAATCACCCCATCACATCAGAGCCTCCTCTATACATCAGAGCCCCCCCTATACACCAATCACCCCATCACATCAGAGCCGCCTCTATACATCAGATCCCCTCCTATACACCAGTCACCCCATCACATCAGAGCCTCCTCTATACATCAGATCCCCTCCTATACACCAGTCACCCCATCACATCAGAGCCTCCTCTATACATCAGAGCCCCCCCTATACATCAATCACCCCATCACATCAGAGCCGCCTCTATACATCAGAGCCCCCCCTATACACCAATCACCCCATCACATCAGAGCCTCCTCTATACATCAGAGCCCCCCCTATACACCAATCACCCCATCACATCAGAGCCTCCTCTATACATCAGAGCCCCCCCCCCCTATACACCAGTCACCACATCACGTCAGAGCCTCCTCTATACATCAGAGCCCCCCCCTATACACCAGTCACCACATCACATCAGAGCCTCCTCTATACATCAGAGCCCCCCTATACACCAATCACCCCATCACATCAGAGCCTCCTCTATACATCAGAGCCCCCCCCTATACACCAATCACCCCATCACATCAGAGCCTCCTCTATACATCAGAGCCCCCCCCTATACATCAATCACCCCATAACATCAGAGCTGCCTCTATACATCAGATCCCCTCCTATACACCCGTCACCCCATCACATCAGAGCCTCCTCTATACATCAGAGTCCCCCCATACACCAATCACCCCATCACATCAGAGCCTCCTCTATACATCAGAGCCCCCCTATACATCAATCACCTCATTACATCAGAGCCTCCTCTATACATCAAAGTCCCCCCAAACACCAGTCACCCCATCACATCAGACCCGCCTCTATACATCAGAGCCCCCCCCCCCCCCCTATACACCAGTCACCCCATCACATCAGAGCCTCCTCTATACATCAGAGCCCCCCCTATACACCAATCACCCCATCACATCAGAGCCTCCTCTATACATCAGAGTCCCCCTATACACCAATCACCCCATCACATCAGAGCCTCCTCTATACATCAGAGCCCCCCCTATACACCAATCACCCCATCACATCAGAGCCTCCTCTATACATCAGAGGCCCCCTATACACCAGTCACCCCATCACATCAGAGCCTCCTCTATACATCAGAGTCCCCCTATACACCAGTCACCCCATCACATCAGAGCCTCCTCTATACATCAGAGGCCCCCTATACACCAGTCACCCCATCACATCAGAGCCTCCTCTATACATCAGAGCCCCCCCTATACACCAGTCACCCCATCATATCAGAGCCTCCTCTATACATCAGAGCCCCCCTATACATCAATCACCCCATCACATCAGAGCTGCCTCTATACATCAGATCCCCTCCTATACACCAATCACCCCATCACATCAGAGCCTCCTCTATACATCAGAGTCCCCCCATACACCAATCACCCCATCACATCAGAGCCTCCTCTATACATCAGAGCCCCCCCTATACACCAATCACCCCATCACATCAGAGCCTCCTCTATACATCAGAGCCCCCCCCCCCCTATACACCAGTCACCCCATCACATCAGAGCCGCCTCTACACATCAGAGGCCCCCCATACACCAGTCACCCCATCACATCAGAGCCTCCTCTATACATCAGAGCCCCCCTATACATCAATCACCTCATTACATCAGAGCCTCCTCTATACATCAGAGCCCCCCTATACATCAATCACCTCATTACATCAGAGCCTCCTCTATACATCAGAGCGCCCCCTATACACCAATCACCCCATCACATCAGAGCCTCCTCTACACATCAGAGCGCCCCCTATACACCAGTCACCCCATCACATCAGAGCCTCCGCTATACATCAGAGCCCCCCCCCCTATACACCAGTCACCCCATCACATCAGAGCCTCCGCTATACATCAGAGCCCCCCCCACTATACACCAGTCACCCCATCACATCAGAGCCTCCTCTATACATCAGAGGACCCCCTATACACCAATCACCCCATCACATCAGAGCCTCCTCTACACATCAGAGCGCCCCCTATACACCAGTCACCCCATCACATCAGAGCCTCCGCTATACATCAGAGCCCCCCCCCCTATACACCAGTCACCCCATCACATCAGAGCCTCCGCTATACATCAGAGCCCCCCCCCCTATACACCAGTCACCCCATCACATCAGAGCCTCCTCTATACATCAGAGCCCCCCCTATACACCAGTCACCCCATCACATCAGAGCCGCCTCTATACATCAGATCCCCTCCTATACACCAGTCACCCCATCACATCAGAGCCTCCTCTATACATCAGAGCCCCCCCTATACATCAATCACCCCATCACATCAGAGCCGCCTCTATACATCAGAGCCCCCCCTATACACCAATCACCCCATCACATCAGAGCCGCCTCTATACATCAGAGCACCCCCTATACACCAATCACCCCATCACATCAGAGCCTCCTCTATACATCAGAGCCCCCCCCCCCCCCCCTATACACCAGTCACCACATCACGTCAGAGCCTCCTCTATACATCAGAGCCCCCCCTATACACCAGTCACCACATCACATCAGAGCCTCCTCTATACATCAGAGCCCCCCCTATACACCAATCACCCCATCACATCAGAGCCTCCTCTATACATCAGAGCCCCCCCTATACACCAATCACCCCATCACATCAGAGCCTCCTCTATACATCAGAGTCCCCCTATACACCAATCACCCCATCACATCAGAGCCTCCTCTATACATCAGAGCCCCCCCTATACATCAATCACCCCATCACATCAGAGCTGCCTCTATACATCAGATCCCCTCCTATACACCCGTCACCCCATCACATCAGAGCCTCCTCTATACATCAGAGTCCACCCATACACCAATCACCCCATCACATCAGAGCCTCCTCTATACATCAGAGCCCCCCTATACATCAATCACCTCATTACATCAGAGCCTCCTCTATACATCAGAGTCCCCCCATACACCAATCACCCCATCACATCAGAGCCTCCTCTATACATCAGATCCCCCCCTATACACCAATCACCCCATCACATCAGAGCCTCCTCTACACATCAGAGCCCCCCCTATACACCAGTCACCCCATCACATCAGAGCCTCCTCTATACATCAGAGCCCCCCCCCCCCCCTATACACCAGTCACCCCATCACATCAGAGCCTCCTCTATACATCAGAGCCCCCCCTATACACCAATCACCCCATCACATCAGAGCCTCCTCTATACATCAGAGCCCCCCCCCCCCTATACACCAGTCACCACATCACATCAGAGCCTCCTCTATACATCAGAGCCCCCCCCCCCCTATACACCAGTCACCCCATCACATCAGAGCCTCCTCTATACATCAGAGCCCCCCCTATACACCAATCACCCCATCACATCAGAGCCTCCTCTATACATCAGAGCCCCCCCCCTATACACCAATCACCCCATCACATCAGAGCCTCCTCTATACATCAGAGAACCCCCTATACACCAGTCACCCCATCACATCAGAGCCTCCTCTATACATCAGAGCCCCCCCTATACACCAATCACCCCATCACATCAGAGCCTCCTCTATACATCAGAGCCCCCCCCCCTATACACCAATCACCCCATCACATCAGAGCCTCCTCTATACATCAGAGCCCCCCTATACATCAATCACCCCATCACATCAGAGCCTCCTCTATACATCAGAGCCCCCCCTATACACCAGTCACCCCATCACATCAGAGCCTCCTCTATACATCAGAGCCCCCCCTATACACCAATCACCCCATCACATCAGAGCCTCCTCTATACATCAGAGCCCCCCTATACATCAATCACCCCATCACATCAGAGCCTCCTCTATACATCAGAGCCCCCCCTATACACCAGTCACCCCATCACATCAGAGCCTCCTCTATACATCAGAGCCCCCCCTATACACCCGTCACCCCATCACATCAGAGCCTCCTCTATACATCAGAGTCCCCCCATACACCAATCACCCCATCACATCAGAGCCTCCTCTATACATCAGAGCCCCCCCTATACACCAATCACCCCATCACATCAGAGCCTCCTCTATACATCAGAGCCCCCCCCCCCCCTATACACCAGTCACCACATCACGTCAGAGCCTCCTCTATACATCAGAGCCCCCCCTATACACCCGTCACCCCATCACATCAGAGCCTCCTCGACCTCTATACATCAGAGCCCCCCCCCCCCCCTATACACCAGTCACCACATCACATCAGAGCCTCCTCTATACATCAGAGCCCCCCCTATACACCAGTCACCACATCACATCAGAGCCTCCTCTATACATCAGAGCCCCCCCTATACACCAGTCACCACATCACATCAGAGCCTCCTCTATACATCAGAGCCCCCCCTATACACCAGTCACCCCATCACATCAGAGCCTCCTCTATACATCAGAGCCCCCCCTATACACCAATCACCCCATCACATCAGAGCCTCCTCTATACATCAGAGCCCCCCTATACACCAATCACCCCATCACATCAGAGCCTCCTCTATACATCAGAGGCCCCCTATACACCAGTTACCCCATTATATCAGAGCCTCCTCTATACATCAGAGTCCCCTATACACCAGTCACCCCATCACATCAGAGCCTCCTCTATACATCAGAGCCCCCCTATACACCAATCACCCCATCACATCAGAGCCTCCTCTATACATCAGAGCCCCCCCTATACACCAATCACCCCATCACATCAGAGCCTCCTCTATACATCAGAGTCCCCCTATACACCAATCACCCCATCACATCAGAGCCTCCTCTATACATCAGAGCCCCCCGTATACACCAATCACCCCATCACATCAGAGCCTCCTCTATACATCAGAGCCCCCCCTATACACCAATCACCCCATCACATCAGAGCCTCCTCTATACATCAGAGTCCCCCTATACACCAATCACCCCATCACATCAGAGCCTCCTCTATACATCAGAGGCCCCCTATACACCAATCACCCCATCAGAGCCTCCTCTATACATCAGAGGCCCCTATACACCAATCACCCCCATCACATCAGAGCCTCCTCTATACATCAGAGGCCCCCTATACACCAATCACCCCATCATATCAGAGCCTCCTCTATACATCAGAGCCCCCCCCCCCCTATACATCAATCACCCCATCACATCAGAGCTGCCTCTATACATCAGATCCCCTCCAATACACCAATCACCCCATCACATCAGAGCCTCCTCTATACATCAGAGTCCCCCCATACACCAATCACCCCATCACATCAGAGCCTCCTCTATACATCAGAGAACCCCTATACATCAATCACCTCATTACATCAGAGCCTCCTCTATACATCAGAGCCCCCCTATAACTCAGTCACCCCATCACATCAGAGCCGCCTCTATACATCAGAGCCCCCCCCCCCCCCCCCTATACACCAGTCACCACATCACGTCAAAGCCTCCTCTATACATCAGAGCCCCCCCTATACACCAGTCACCCCATCACATCAGAGCCTCCTCTATACATCAGATCCCCCCTATACACCAGTCACCCCATCACATCAGAGCCCGCCTCTATACATCAGATCCCCTCCTATACACCAGTCACCCCATCACATCAGAGCCGCCTCTATACATCAGATCCCCTCCTATACACCAGTCACCCCATCACATCAGAGCCGCCTCTATACATCAGAGCCCCCCCCTATACACCAATCACCCCATCACATCAGAGCCGCCTCTATACATCAGAGCCCCCCTATACACCAGTCACCCCATCACATCAGAGCCTCCTCTATACATCAGAGCGCCCTATACACCAATCACCCCATCACATCAGAGCCTCCTCTATACATCAGAGCCCCCCCTATACACCAGTCACCCCATCACATCAGAGCCTCCTCTATACATCAGAGCCCCCCCTATACACCAGTCACCCCATCACATCAGAGCCTCCTCTATACATCAGATCCCCTCCTATACACCAGTCACCCCATCACATCAGAGCCGCCTCTACACATCAGAGGCCCCCCATACACCAGTCACCCCATCATATCAGAGCCTCCTCTATACATCAGAGCCCCCCCCTATACACCAATCACCCCATCACATCAGAGCCTCCTCTATACATCAGAGCCCCCCTATACATCAATCACCCCATCACATCGGAGCCGCCTCTATACATCAGAGAACCCCCATACACCAGTCACCCCATCACATCAGAGCCGCTTTATACATCAGAGCACCCCCTATACACCAATCACCCCATCACATCAGAGCTGCCTCTATACATCAGATCCCCTCCAATACACCAATCACCCCATCACATCAGAGCCTCCTCTATACATCAGAGTCCCCCCATACACCAATCACCCCATCACATCAGAGCCTCCTCTATACATCAGAGAACCCCCTATACAACCAGTCACCCCATCACATCAGAGCCGCCTCTATACATCAGAGCCCCCCCCCCCCCCCTATACACCAGTCACCACATCACGTCAAAGCCTCCTCTATACATCAGAGCCCCCCCTATACACCAGTCACCCCATCACATCAGAGCCTCCTCTATACATCAGATCCCCCCCTATACACCAGTCACCCCATCACATCAGAGCCGCCTCTATACATCAGATCCCCTCCTATACACCAGTCACCCCATCACATCAGAGCCGCCTCTATACATCAGATCCCCTCCTATACACAGTCACCCCATCACATCAGAGCCGCCTCTATACATCAGAGCCCCCCCTATACACCAATCACCCCATCACATCAGAGCCGCCTCTATACATCAGAGCCCCCTATACACAGTCACCCCATCACATCAGAGCCCTCCTCTATACATCAGAGCGCCCCTATACACCAATCACCCCATCACATCAGAGCCTCCTCTATACATCAGAGCCCCCCCTATACACCAGTCACCCCATCACATCAGAGCCTCCTCTATACATCAGAGCCCCCCTATACACCAGTCACCCCATCACATCAGAGCCTCCTCTATACATCAGATCCCCTCCTATACACCAGTCACCCCATCACATCAGAGCCGCCTCTACACATCAGAGGCCCCCCATACACCAGTCACCCCATCATATCAGAGCCTCCTCTATACATCAGAGCCCCCCCCTATACACCCAATCACCCCATCACATCAGAGCCTCCTCTATACATCAGAGCCCCCCTATACATCAATCACCCCATCACATCGGAGCCGCCTCTATACATCAGAGAACCCCCATACACCAGTCACCCCATCACATCAGAGCCGCTTTTATACATCAGAGCACCCCCTATACACCAATCACCCCATCACATCAGAGCCTCCTCTATACATCAGAGCCCCCCTATACATCAGTCACCCCATCACATCGGAGCCGCCTCTATACATCAGAGCACCCCCTATACACCAGTCACCACATCACGTCAGAGCTTCCCTCTATACATCAGAGCCCCCCCCTATACACCAATCACCCCATCACATCAGAGCCTCCTCTATACATCAGAGCCCCCCCTATACACCAATCACCCCATCACATCAGAGCCTCCCTATACATCAGAGCCCCCCCCCCCCCCCTATACACCAGTCACCACATCACATCAGAGCCTCCTCTATACATCAGAGCCCCCCCCTATACACCAATCACCCCATCACATCAGAGCCTCCTCTATACATCAGAGGCCCCCCTATACACCAGTCACCCCATTATATCAGAGCCTCCTCTATACATCAGAGTCCCCCCATACACCAGTCACCCCATCACATCAGAGCCTCCTCTATACATCAGAGCCCCCCCTATACACCAGTCACCCCATCACATCAGAGCCTCCTCTATACATCAGATCCCCTCCTATACACCAATCACCCCATCACATCAGAGCCTCCTTCTATACATCAGATCCCCTCCTATACACCAGTCACCCAATCACATCAGAGCCTCCTCTATACATCAGATCCCCTCCTATACACCAGTCACCCAATCACATCAGAGCCGCCTCTATACATCAGAGCCCCCCCTATACACCAATCACCCCATCACATCAGAGCCTCCTCTATACATCAGAGCCCCCCCTATACACCAGTCACCCCATCACATCAGAGCCGCCTCTATACATCAGATCCCCTCCTATACACCCGTCACCCCATCACATCAGAGCCTCCTCTATACATCAGAGCCCCCCTATACACCAGTCACCCCATCACATCAGAGCCTCCCTCTATACATCAGATCCCCTCCTATACACCAGTCACCCAATCACATCAGAGCCGCCTCTATACATCAGAGGCCCCCCATACACCAGTCACCCCATCACATCAGAGCCGCCTCTATACATCAGAGC